>JAMQGT020007462.1:0-25596 GCA_024447675.2 Pterophyllum scalare | reverse complement strand
GCTTTAACGTCTACTCGTTCAGTTACGTATTGCTACAACTTCAGTTTGATCTGAATTTAGAAGCAGGAAATTAGAGGTCATCCAGGACTTTATGTCTTTAAGACATTCCTGCAGTTTAACTAATTGATGTGTGTCATCTGGCTTCATGGATAGATAAAGCTCAGTATCATCTGCATAACAATGAAAATTGATGCAATGCTTTCTAATAATACTGTCTAAGGGAAGCGTGTACAATGTAAATAAAATTGGTCCTAGCACAGAACCCTGTGGGACTCCATAATTAACCTTAGTGTGTGAAGACGACTCCCCATTTACATGAACAAATTGGAGTCTATTAAATAAATATGATTCAAACCACTGCAGTGCAGTTCCTTTAATACCTATGGCATGCTCTAATCTCTGTAATAAAATGTTATGATCAACAGTATCAAAAGCTGCACTGAGGTCCAACAGGACAAGCACAGAGATGAGTCCACTGTCAGAGGCTGTAGGAAGAAAGATCATTTGTAACCTTCACTAATGCTGTTTCTGTACTGTGTGATGAATTCTGAAACCTGACTGAAACTCTTCAAATAAACCGTTCCTCTGCAGATGATCAGTTAGCTGTTTTACAACTACTCTTTCAAGGATTTTGGAGAGAAAAGGAAGGTTGGAGATTGGCCTATAATTCAGCTAAGACAGCTGGGTCAGTGATGGCTGTTTAAGTAGCGGTTTAATTACATGCCACCTTGAAGGCCTGTGGTACATAGCCACCTAATAAAGACAGATTGATCATATTTAAGATTGAGGCATCAAAAATTGGAAAGACTTCTTTGAACAGTGTAGTAGGAATGGGATCTAATAAACATGTTGATGGTTTGGAGGAAGTAACTATTGAAGTTAACTCCAAAGGATCACCCCCCAGCCCCCACCCCCGCACTGGGGTTCAAATACCTGGGACTCTCCGTCAGTTTGGTTTTAGACCTGAAGAAGGCTTTGGATGAGATGTGAAACATCTTCAAGAAACTTAAATATTATGAAATATATCAGACTTACATATTGATATACACTTCAAACACACACACGCACTCACACACACACGTGCACGCACACACACACACACACACACACTAATGCCTATTACAGCCATTAGCAGCTCTGTGATGGATGTTTAATGGAGCTCCTTCCTCTGAGCAGAAAGAGAGCGAGCCATAAAGAGAAGAGATAAAAGGAAATAGCGAATGAGAGGATGAGAGTTTCCTCCAGGCTACAGCAGTAGCACATTCATCATCACCACTAAACGCACCGCAGCGGTGTGATCATGTGACTGACTGTCGACCAACACGAGTAAAATCAATGAATCAGTCCACTCCAACACACACTGCAACCTGATACACTGCGTGCACATTTAACACCTCAGCTCTGCAATCAGCTGGAACATATCAAAGCTGCACAGCTGTCCTTCCTGCACCAATCTCAGTCAGCTCAGAGACAGCTTCTTCATCTGAAATAATACATTTTTCAAAATGATAAACTCAATACAAAATGACTGACTCCGTTCCCATTGCCCGCAGAGAATTGTGCCTTTGGTTTCAGTGTGCTTTAAAGCAGGATGAGGTCCAGAGACAATGGTGCAGGGGTTACTTTATTTTCTCTTCAGATCAAAGAGCGACTGAATGATGAGCCAACACTGCTTGAATTGAAACCAGTGACTTTTGTTGCTGAAAAGCAGATTGTTCATAGTTTTTGATGCCTATGGAACATTTTGATTTAGATTATTGGAAAACCTGGATGCAAGCTGCATGGAAACTTTTCACTATTTTCACCTTGCTCTTCCCTGGCCACAGCCTGTCTTGTGACGCTGTTTTCTCGTGTGGATGGGCAAACGTTTTTAAGCTGAAGCAGTTCTGATTCTGGATAAACAAAACATTTTTAGAGCCTCTCAGCTTCAGGAAGTTGCTTCTCCTCACTCCTATTCTGTAGCTACAGGCTGGCATTTTCCTGGAGAGTTTGGACTCTGGATTCACAGTCTGGAAAATCATCCTTGAGACCTCTGTCTTTGTAACATCAGGGTCAAAGCAGCTGATGAAAAAGACTATCTGCAGGTTTAAGTTTGAGTTAATAATTAGATTCTGCAGGCAGGGTGGGAAAATAAACCAGTGTCATCTGCATAGAAACTGACTTTGATGTTAGTTCATGTTGTGACAGAGTAGGAGCAGGGCCTTGCTGTGCAGCACTCAGTATTGTTTGTAATATGAATTTTCTTGTTATCCTCATGCTATAGTTTTAACATTTCCAAAGAAACTAACCCCTCATCATCATTAGCAGCAGCTCAGGTCCATCTTCATCTGCAGAACTTTTGTAATCAATGATGAAGCTCTGAGCTAAATCCATAAACAGCTTAAAAGAGCCAAGCAGGCACACTGCTGCATCACTGTGTCTCTTTTTAGGGGTTAAGAACAATGAGGTCACACTGCCACCAGCAGGTCATCCTGTGAATTACAAATCTGCCCTCTGTACTGTTCATGCATTGTTCATTGGTCATTGATGATGAATGAAAAGTATTTGGAGGAGGTGAGAAACACAAAAGGTAAAGTACTACGGTGGCTCTGAGGTGCCAAACCCAACAACAAAGGAAATATACAAGAACATTTCATCAACAATGACATTGTCTTATTTTATGGAGAAAGTTGGTGCAACATATCTTGGTTGCGAATAAACTGAACCCAAGTCCCTGAAAATAGGAACTTTTTATAGCCTGGAGATAAAATTATTATCATGGTTGAACCCAACAGAAAATATTAAATCGTGTGTTTGTCTTTAGACCCAATGCTCTCCAGCTTTAAGGGTCCAAATAAACATTTTAATGTCACAATGTGTTGAAATAATATCCAGAAATCTATCATATGAATGTCCTTTGTTATAATATTCCCTTATGATCCCAATCTCCTCTCCCATCATGTCGACTTGATTTAAAATTCCCTTGAGGAAACTGCTGAGAGTAACAGAGAAACAAAAATGTCTCCAGAAACATGGAACATCTGTAAACTCTAAGGATGGTTGCTGTTTTGGTTCTGTGATTTCTGAAATGTATTTTCCTTTTTTGTTGATTAGTTTTGCACTTTTGGTCCACCATATTTTGTGCTGTGTTTGTTTCATACCTGGGAGTGAGACTTTCGTGGTCTTGGGGAGCTCAGCGGTGGGATTTTTGGGGAGCAGGGTGGAGTACCAGAAGAGGAGAGTGACCCCCGTCCTTCAGTGAACCAGGAAAAGGAGATGAAGGAACCGGAGGAACGGGATGGACTCTCAGATGGCTCTCTGAGGACAGAGGAGATAATCAGGGAGGGAAACACATCAACCACGTTCATCTTTGTAAATGTTGTATATGATGGCGCCACCTGCTGCCCACAGAGAGCCTGTTGGATTTATCTTTCCTCACTCTGATGTATGAACGCCTGAGAGTCACCCTGTGAAAGAGACCGAGAGGACAGTTAAAGAACCTTCATCACTTATCATATGTTCAGTTAGTAAATCCAACCATCAGTTCATTCTGATCAGGGCATTTGTGCTGAAAAGGAGGAAACAGCTCAGAGACTGTCAGGGAGCCTGGATAAATGCAAATGACCTCATCAGATACAAATGTCAAACATATTTAAAACACCTGAAAAAACTGAAGGTCAGAGCTAATCAGTGCTGTGAAAGGCCCGGTCTAACTGACTCGGTCTTTTTTTTCGGGTCCTCTCCTTAAGGTTACTGCAAGTGGCCTGGGTCCTCACAAAGATAGGAAGACCAACGTGTGTGTGTGTGTGTCTCACCCCAGGTCCAGGAAGCGTCTCTTGGTTTTCTTATCAAAGATGACGGTCGGACTTCCGGGGTCAGCTGGACTCGTGTCTCGACTTGTATCAGAGACCAACACTGACGCGCGCGCACACACACACACACACATATTTTAGTATCAGTGCAATATTATATGTCAATCATCACAAATGTGCACAGGTGTGTACCTTCGCTGTCGGGTCTCCTGTTCCTCCTCATGTAGACAGGTGAGCTGTCAGTGGAGGGGCAGGATTTAGATGGCGAGCTGCTCGGTGTCACCAGGGCCTCCTGAGAAGTTGCATTGGTCAGCTGATGGTACCGCCCTCGGGGCGGACCAGCCAATGACACACCTCCGTCCTCTGGAGAGCGACGCCCCTGAGAAATGAAAGTGAACCAGGACGCTGAAACTTTTAGATGTTTCCATTTTTAAAACCTGTTGTGGGCTCTCAGTGGTCTCACCAGTGATGTGTCAAAAGAGAATCCAGGGCTTCTAGTGGACAGCAGCGAATCAGGAGAGGGGGAGGAGCCTCGCATGGCCAGGTGGAGAGGCGAGCGAGCAGAGTGTAATGGGCTGTCCTAATATCACAAACACACATTTCAATATTATTCATATTTCCTATAAATTGTGTACAGTTATTATTTTTTAACATTTTAATTGTAATTTATTTTGATGGTTTTCTGCATGGATACAGCGTTGCCTCCGTCTTTATGTGAGATAAGTGGCAGCGCCTCTGATGGCTGCAAGGCTGCAGAAAATTATCTCATGAGATGATTTTTTCCCCCTCATTAGAGGTTTTTTGCAACCTCATAGTGTGTATGTGTTTGGATGGGTGTTCTGGAACTCCTTTTTGTTACATGTCTGGCATGTGATGACAATAAATCGATTCTGATTCTGATTTCTGATACACATGCAGCATCTGACTGACCTCCACCTTCCTGTCCAGGCAGTCGTCGCCCTCCGTTGAGCTAATGCTGTCACGGTAGCGGGATCTGGAGGGGCGGTGCCTTCGTGTTTTGACGGACAGCTGGGCGCGGCCTTTCTGGATGCTGTTATCGAGCAGCTCAGTCTCTGGGATCGCCTCGTTCAGGTCTGAAACACCCACAGACACATTCATGACTGTAACCCTGAGGCAAAGGAGGACTGGGGAAGATGAACTCTGACCTCTGATGACCCTGCCTGCAGGTTATTGATGCAGACTCATCTGGAAAATATTCAGGTTTCCTTCTCCAAAGGAAAGACAGATGGGTCGCCCAGTGATTGGACTGTTTTGGTGATGTCGTCAGGACCCAGAAGGGAAGCTGAACTGAAACTGAAGGAACCTAAAAACAGGCGGATTCTCAGGCAGCTTCTGAATGTGTTTCTTCTGTGGAGGTTTCCTCTAAATCAGAATGGACGACCTCCTCGGGAAGTCACAGTGAACCTCCACATGTGTTTCACAGGTTTCAGCTGATGAAGGTGTTTCACTGGGTCTGAATGCAGATGAAGAGGATGGCAGTCAGTGCAGAGTTCATGTTTATGCTGCAGGTTTTTCTGATGATGCTACAAGTTTTCCAACATAATGAGCTCCTCTTCCTCCTCCCACTCACCCCATCGAGGATCCATCAAATATTCAGCATGCTGACCATCTCACACACACACACACACACACACACACAGTTTCAGGAGCACAATAGTGCGATGGTCTGGTCTTTGTGAGGAAACCTCGGAGTGGATCATGGGGAAAGCTGCTGTAAGAGAGCAGCGCTGCTCACTGAGGAGGACGTCCAAAGAGAGGAAGAGCGTTCCTTCAGAGCGATGATGGTTAAAGGGTTCTCTGGCTGCAGTACCTGAAACACTAACTGTGGCTGAAGAAAGCAAAACTCTGCGAGTAAAAGTGCCTGAAGGAAGACCAGAAGGAACAGAAGGACGAAGCCACCTGAGCTGATCTGTCAGGACCAAAGAAACTGACGGCAAAAATGTGCTGGTTGTGTCTGCGGTGTGGGAACAGGAAGCTGCTTATTAGATTTAGTTTAGGAAAACCAGACGCTGACAAAAAAGTGATGAGAGTAATCATCATTAATATGAATCGTCATTAATATGAATCATTATTATTGCTTTACAGATGTGTGTTGAAGTTTGTTCCTGTGATGTCTGAGAATGAGCTACACCTGTTTGTAGACTTTGAACCAACACAGGTGAGAAAATCTGGGATGAATGGAGCCCGTCATGCACACAGTGCGTATGCAGTGTTTGCACATGACTCATTTAGGAACAGCTGATATGAGCTGGTAACGATTATGGATCTGATAACTGATAATCAACGGGACTTTTGTACATTGTGTCAGTAATGCTGATGATTGTTACTGCAGGTTCTTCGTCTTCATCATCACTCGACATGAACATAAAGGCTTCCCGTGCCCCCTCCCCCACGCTGAACTGACTGCAGTTTATTTCCCAGGGGGGAGAGCAGGGGGAGGTAACGAGATGAGGAGTGGAGGGGGAGGGAGGAAACAGAAGGATTTGGGGAAGAAGCCTTCAATCCAGGTGACAGAGAGGAAATAAAGATTTAATGGAGCAGGGGGAGCTCCGAGGAGAGACTTATTGGGGGGGGGGGGAGAGTGTCTTCGATGATATTAGAAAGAGGAGAGAACAAAGAGGAAGTTCCTTCAGCTGGTTTCAGGTTGAATTTTTATCAAACAAAAACTTTATGAGAAAAAGAGCTCAAACTGCAAACAGAGAATAAACGATGACAATCATCCATCACACTGCTGTTAGTGTTCACTGACAGGCAGGAGCAGAGCCTGACCTTATTCTGACCCCTAACCGTAACCCCTAACCCCGTGTGTTTGTGTGTGTGTGTGTATGTGCGACTCACCGAACACGCTGTCGGTATCGTCGAGGCTGGCAGACATGGCTCCTCAGCTGTATCTGTTCACAGGAAGAGACCAAATCAAAGGTCCAATGACTGAATTTAAAGGAGCAGTCTGTCACCCGAAGATGAGTGAACACCTACAAACTGGTATGGTTCAATATAAAAACACAATTTTTCCTGTGAGGATGGAGGATGTGTGTGGTCATGGGATCAAATGAGCTCAGCTAAATCTGGATTCTGATGTAGACTCCCCAAACAGGACCCAGACTGTGTCTGTGATAGTTTTCTTCACTGGTGCCAATTTCTTTTTAAATCAAATCTGCCCACCGCTGCAGTTTCCCACTTTTCCTCAGTTAAGTGAACACATCATGAGCAGGTGACCTCTGAATACCTCGTTATGGATTCAGCGGAAGATGCAAACTGATGAGGCTGAGCCATATCACAGCAATCTGCTTCAACCTCAGTCATTAGAGCTTCATCTAAAAGAAGGGATGGATGCATGGATGGATGGATGGAAGGATGCATGGATGGATGGATGTGCGTAATTTTACAGTGACATCAGGACCGTCTCAGCAATTCTGTGATATTTATCCTGAAATCTGCAGACAGGAGCTGCTTACAAAGAAAACTCTGTTGTGTTGACAAACTGGTTTTATATCTGTGACTCAACAGAATCTGGGTGGGACTGCAGTGGAGGAAGGGTGGGGTTAAATGGACAAATGCCTGTCCTGCACAAAAATCATTTTCAAACCCAAAGCAGGGATGGACCAACAGGTAGACCGATAAAAGAGAGGCATACAGAAAATAAGAGACAAAGAGTGGGCAGGTAGCCCAGGAGAAAGGCCATCTGCTGCCTCACCCTGCAGCCGCTGTGTGAGCAGCAAACAGATGGTCACATGATGCACTCAGGCTAAAGGAGCTGCAGCTCTAAACCGAGAAAACACACTCAAAAAACACAGTTCAGGTCATTCAATTATGATCCCAGTCATAATCCATGCTACCACGTTTCATTTAGAGCTCTGTCATCTCATCTTAATGAAGCATGTTCAAGCTGCAGTCCCTCTGGCATCCGGCAGAGGCAGCAGTGAATCAGTTCAATTCAGTTCAATTTTATTTGTACAGCACCAAATCACAACAAACAGTCACCTCAAGGCGCTTTGTATTGTAGGTAAAGACCCTACAATAACACAGAGAAAACCCAACAGTCAAAACCACCCCCTATGAGCAAGCATTTGGAGACAGTGGTAAGGAAAAACTCCCTTGTAACAGGAAGAAACCTTCGGCAGAAACAGGCTCAGGGAGGGGCAGTCATCTGCTGTGACTGGTTGGAGCTGAGGGGAGATATATAGCAGCATAACTAAGGGGTGGTTCAGGGTCACCTGATCCAGCCCTAACTATAAGCTTGATCAAAAAAGAAAGTTTTAAGCCTAATCTTAAAAATAGAGAGGGTGTCTGTCTCCCGAATCCAAGCTGGGAGCTGGTTCCACAGATGAGGGGCCTGAAAGCTGAAGGCTCTGCCTCCCATTCTACTCTGAAGGATCCTAGGAACCACAAGTAAGCCAGCAGTCTGAGAACGAAGTGCTCTATTGGGGTGATACGGTACTATGAGGTCTTTGAGATAAGATGGGGCCTGATTATTCAAGACCTTGAATGTGAGGAGAAGGATTTTAAATTCTATTCTAGATTTAACAGGGAGCCAATGAAGAGAAGCCAATATAGGAGAAATCTGCTCTCTCTTTCTAGTCCCTGTCAGTACTCTAGCTGCAGCATTTTGGATCAGCTGAAGGCTTTTCAGGGAGTTTTTAGGACAGCCTGATAATAATGAATTACAGTAGTCCAGCCAGAAGTAATAAATGCATGAATTAGCTTTTCAGCGTCAATCTGAGAAAGGATGTTTCTAATTTTTGTTTAATATGTGCATTGACGGACATATCCTGGACAAAAATGACTGTGGCTGTGGCGTGGCCTGTTTTATAGCTTAACATTAGTGATCAATTTTTAGGTAATTTAGTTCAGTAATGGAACAATGTCATGGCAACATTACTGCAATGATTTAACATTTTTACAAAAACACTATCAGGGGAACCGGGGTGATGTGAACTTCCAAGTTCATCATCAATTTCGATCATTCTTCCTAATGTCCAGCAGGGGACGACTGCTCTGGCCTGAAGATGAGTCTCCGCTCTGCTGATCTCTGAGCTCAGCAAACTCTGTCCTGATGAGGTTACGGCCTCAGTCGCTGCTTTCAGGTCTGGCTGAAGAAAATGTGAAGTTCATTTTGAAGATTTTGGTTGCGTTAGAGTCAGAAAGTGAGTTTTCAGGGTCCCAACCCAACTGCTTCCCTCTGGGTCAAAGGGGCAGCAGTCTAATCAGAGACCTCCCCCTTTGCCAGCCAGCTGTTCTGTGAGGACACCAAGACCTTCCTAAGATCCATAATGGCTCCAGTGTGCACTGAATTCCCTGAAGAGTCCTGGACATGAAACACCTCAACTAGGAGGGTCAAGGAAACATCCAGGTCAGAAGCTAAAACCACCTGAACTGGCTTCTTTTGATATTCAGGACTCTAAGCTCCTCCTGAATGACTGATCTCTTCAAACTCTTTCAAAGGGAGAACCGAGATCACAGAGATTGTGGTCATGATGGGGGCAGAAATGTAGATTCAATTGTCTGTCTGTCAATCTCCTGCTCCTATCTTCACTCATGAAGGCTTTTCTGGTTGAGAACCATGGCCTCAGACTTGGAGACACTGACACCTGCTTCACATCTGGCTGCAAACACCCCAGTGTGACCTGCAGATTATCACTCGGTGAAGACAGAAGAACCATATTATCTGCAAAATGCAGAGATGAGATCCTGAGTCCACCGAATATGAAATGGGGTTCTACTCCATAAAAATTATGTCCAGCTTCCTCAGTCTCAGACATCTCCAACTCTCACTCTTCACACACCAAAGAACCAGACTTCGGATACCAGTGGATGATGTCATGATGGCTACATTCACCATTTGTTATGACCACAGGCGGCTGTAGCTGCTAGCTGTCTGCTCGGCTTCACCTCAGCTAACTGGAGTCCCTGAAGTAGACCTCTAGACCATGTTTCTGCTGTTGGAGCCTTTTGGATCATTTTAATCCAATTATCTGACCAATCATATGGCTGCTGTGGCTTCATTGGACTAACAGACTGTCCAAGAAGGCATAGCTCCAGTTCGCGGAGTGAGATTCTGGGATTTTGATTGGATGTCATTAGCAGGTATCTGTGTGTGTGATGCTACAATCTGTGCTAATCAAACTAGCTAGCATCTGTGTAGGTTCTCAGTCATCCAGGTCAAGCTAGCGAGCATCTATCTAGCAACTATTTTTTCAAAAAGCGACTAGCAACAAATTTAGCAACTTTTTCCAATGGTGTCAGTGACTTTTGGAGAGTTTTGGAGAAAGACCAGAAACCTGAAATCCTCTGCTGTCGCCATGTTGTGTGTATACATACACCCTTCATACTGCGTACCCTCGTACGCTTTGGCATCGCCCGGACCCCCAAGAGTACCTGGCTGCAGACGAGAGGGCGCTGCCGTACCTCAACTCCATACCAGAAATTGATCTGTACCAGAAGTCACGTGACCTCCACAGCAGACGTGGGTCTTCTTTGTGTGCCTATTAATCATGATGCAGCCGGGGGATTTACTGAGCCCCCTCCCCCGGACCTCGCTTCAACACAGAGGGTACAAAGATCAAGGAGGGTTGAAGTTCTAAACATATTTCGGGTGTTTTTGCTTCAATTTGTGTCTGTACAGACATTTTTTGTATCTATTTGTTTCTTCTCTCTTACAGCCTCTATTACAACAACATGCAAATTGCCAATTATGCAGATTCGGTGATGATGTCATATGGCTACTTCTAGTGACTTTTAGGATAGCCAATAGCTACTTTCATTACTGAGGAGTTGGCAACAGTGCACCCGCTGACCGAACATGGTCCGAAAAACATCACGGCAGCACCAATGAGAGAGGTCCAGTTTTTCTTCCACTGTTTCCTGCCTCCTCGTGCTGTTTCCTGTCTCCTCGTGTTGTTTCCTGCCTCCTCGTGCTGTTTCCTGCTCCTCGTGTTTTTTCCTGTCTCCTCATGCTGTTTCCTGTCTCCTCGTGCTGTTTCCTGTCTCCTTGTGCTGTTTCCTGTCTCCTTGTGCTGTTTCCTGCCTCCTCGTGTTGTTTCCTGCCTCCTCGTGCTGTTTCCTGCCTCCTCGTGTTTTTTCCTGCCTCCTCCTGTCTGTTGCATGTTTTTGTGTTGTGAATTTGAGGTCATTTGAGGTTTTTTGACGTCATGTTTGTCGAGCTGTTGTTTCAGGTTGTGCGACACTTTAATGATTTCGTTCACTTTGCTCTCTCTCATGTACAAACTGCTGCAGTGAATATTAGATTGATCTGTTAGCTGCTCCTCACACTGGGTGGAGACACCCACCCACACACACACACACACAGATCTAATGAGACAAACACTGATAACAAAGCTCAGCTCCTTCCCTGCAGACTGGAGCTCCAGCAGGAAAATGCACCGTCAGACTGACTCAGATGGAGGAGGTGGAGGGTGGAGGTGTTTAACAGGAGAAAAGACATGAAGAGATGGAGGCTGAGAAGCAGATGAAAGCAGTGATGACAGGAGGACGATGAGGAAGAGGAGAGAACAGGTAAACAATAGAAACAAACATGAGCTCACCTCTGCGTCTCTCTCCCTCTGACTGTTGTCATGGCACGTCACCCTCTCTCTCTCTCTCTCTCTCTGTCCAGGAGCCGGGGACCTGGGACCGCGACTCCCAGGGTTCCACGGGGCTTCGCTCTCAGCCGGCCGACAGTGCGGGCACAGGCAGAGGATTGTGGGTGCTGTAGTTTCCCCCTGCAGGACACTCGGGCTCAGCTCTGTGCTGGCTGTCTGCTGACGGCTGGAAGGAGAGAGATGCTGGCTCACCGCTACTCAGCAGAATACTGCAGCCTCCATCTGAGAGAGCAGCACCAAGGACAGCTGAGACACACTGAGGAGGAGGAGGAGGAGGAGCAGGAGGAGAGAAAGAGGATTGGATGAAAGACAGAGAGGGATGGAGCAAATGCAGGCAGAGCAGAGAGGCAGCCGAGGAACATGATGTCACATATTCGGCAAAGGAAAATGTGTTAAAAATAAAAGATTATTAAAGAGTTACAGATAAATGACACAGATGATCAAATAAACCCTTAAAATAAAGATAATGAAAAGTCTTTTATCAATTTAGAGAAAAATGAGTGGAATTAATTTCTGGGGTTTTTTATTAAGCCACTGCAACACAATAAAAATATTTTTTTAAGTCTGAGAACAAATATTTTTAAAATAATAAAGTCTTAAACAAATACTGAGACTGATCAATAAACAGACTGAGGAGGTTCATCATCAGCTCTATCCGACCACCACCCAGCGTCAGGCTTACGAGCAGTACTGCTAATCATCATGGTTCATGTTTGTGTGATGGTTAATCCACCTGTGTGAACTAGCCCTTTAATCTAGATGATACTATGGCTAAAATATCATTACTGTTGTAATTAATGAATCATCAGAGTCACTGACCCAAAATTCCAGTTACTGACAGGATTCCTGAACAGAAACTCGAGTTTTAGGGGTCAAAGGTTCTGCTTGATTCATTTCTGACTTCTCAGGGAAGACCAGCCATCTTTAGATATAAAAACTCTGATTGTTATAAACAAAAATAAATAATTTGTAGTTTTTGAAAGGTAGAACGACCACTCTGTATCTCAACAAGGAGGGCGGGGTTAACACTTCTGCTGAGTGTAGACGTGACTGAGGCCACGCCCACTTCTACAAGAAGGTAAGCAGAGTTAATCCAACACACGCACACAGGGTGAAAGAAGAGCAATAGGGAGGCAGAAGAAAACAACAACAACAATAATAATAATAATTAAAAATAAATAAATAATAATAAATAATAATAATAATGTGATGAAGCTGGTGATTAATTCACCTGAAGAATTCCTGCATCCTTGAAAGAGTATTTGTGAAACATCAAACTGATCAGAGGGTTTTTTTGAAGAGTTTCGGTGAGGTTTCAGAATTCATCAGAGTAACCGATGGACCCAGCAAACATGGAAGAAGCCCTTTCTATAATAGAAAGGCGTTTGAAGCCACGGCTCACCCTGGAGAACACATCCTACTTCAGAGGGACTCACCCGGCCACAAGGGCCCCACAGAAAGGCGTGGTCCTGGGGGACAACATGCCCCCTGGGTTCCTGGCCCACTTTTCAAATCCTCACCTACAGTCAGAGTGGGTGGAATAAGCATGCAGCCAGCTAGCTACCCACCTTCCACAGAGAATGCCTGTTACCTTCCTTGGCCCGCTTCCTCAACTCTTCTAGTAGGAAGTATGGACTTTTGAAATGCTGCTTATCATCATGATTGCAGCAACAGCTGCACACACCAGTGTTGTAGTCAAGACCACCTAACCCGAGTCGAGACCAAGACCAGTGCCCCACGCTACATGACACAATAAAATGTGAAACATGATCAGAATCACTTCTCAGATTGAGCTTAAAGATCCACATTCCCATAAAATCACCTGGATATTAAACTCTCACAGCTCAGATAAATGTAACCATCTTTATTTAATGCTCCTGGGTGACTTCCATCATTGATCACAGAATGTAAAACAATTATTCAGAGTTCATCACAGTAGTCCTAACTGTTCTCTCCTTTCATAAATACATAAAGTTGTTGTTTTTAAACCAACAACAATCTCTGTGAAAATGTGCGCTGTTTCAAAACCACACAGCTAAATGTGTGAAACTGAAAAAATGTCACACAATCATCGACAGTAAGAACTAAAGCCACAAGTTTCTCTCTGATACAGATTAAAGCTGCAGTATGGAACTGTGATAAAAATCTGGTTTTACATATTTGATAAAACTGTCACCATGGCGACAGTATGAGAGATAATCTGTGAAAAAAAATGAGCTCCTCCACCTCCTCCCTGAACTGCTCCCAGTCAAAAACAACCAATCAGAGCTGGGAGGAGGGTCTTAGCACTGTCAATCACACCTCATGTATGTGCTGCTCAATGTGGTGGTGTGCCATACTGCAGGATTTGGTATTGATCTGATCCCAAGTAAATACAGGGCCACAATCACCTCAGAAAGCACCTCTGAAGCCTAAGGAGTAATTAGTTTTTGTGGCCATGTAGTTACATGTTTTAAGGACTGCTTTGAGGTGACAGACTGAGCCTCATGGAGGAATGCATCACAGACTACATTAACTTCTGTGTGGACACCAGTGCTCCTACCAAGATTGTACAATGTTACCCAGACAACAAGCTGTGGGTAACAAATGACATGTTAATAAGAAGAAGGCCTTCAGATCTGGAGACAGGGAGAAGGATCCAGAGGGAGCTTAAAACAGCAATTAGGAGGAAGCTGGAGCTGAAACTCCAGCAGAACAACATGAGGGAGGTATGGAGTGGAATAAGATCCATCACTGGCTTCAGGACCAGCAACAACAGGGGAATGGAGGGCAGTGTGGACAGGGCCAATGAGCTAAATCTGTTCTTTAACAGGTTTGACACCACAGGCTCTGGCTTCCCCATCCAGACAGCTCTGCTGCTGGTCTCCAGAAGTCCACTCCACCCCCCCTCCACCTCACAATAGCCTGCCTCAAAGCCTGTGCCACTCAGCTTTGTGGAGTACTGCACCATGTCTTCAGCATGAGCCTGAATCTTCAGAGGGTCTCTGTGGTGTGGAAGACATCCCGCATTGTTCCTGTCCCGAAGACGCCACGACCCAGTGACGTCAGGGATTACAGGCCAGTGGCACGGACTTCCCACGTAATGAAGACCATGGAGAGGCTCATCCTGGATCAGCTCCAGCCCATGGTCCAATCATTTCTGGCCCCCTCCTCCAGTTTGCCTACCAGCCCCACCTGGGAGTTGAGGATACCTATGACCATGTGATATTTCAGTTTTTCTTTCTGAATAAATTTGCAGAAATTTCTACATTTCTGTTTTTTCTGTCAAGATGGGGTGCTGAGTGTACATTAATGAGAAATAAAATGAACTTTTTGATTTTAACAAATGGCTTCAATGAAGCAAAGAGTGAAAATTTTAAAGGGGTCTGAATAGTTTCTGTATGCACTGAATGGCTGACTGAGGGCCGGACAGTCCTGATCCCCAGAAGGGAAGCTTACACAGCATGGTGTCTGCTTCGTCTCTGAGAGGTGATTCTGCTCGTTTCAGTTTGTCTCTGCTTTCAGTATGCATGCAGCAGCAGCTACAACGTCCAAGCTCTGAATACAACAGCGCAGCCTCAGGTGGACAGAGCTACAGGAAGCACACTAGGGGGCGCTGTTTGCTGCCTCATCTGTGACTCAGAGGTTACAGGAAGATTAAGTATGTTCTGTGGCTCCTTTTATTCCTCAGCTCATCTTTCCTCACATGTGCCCTAACTTCCTGAAGAGTGAGGAGTCAGGAGCATCAAGTGGTGTGAAGGGTAAATGCTGAACCTCCTCATGAGTCTCTGATGCTCCCTAACACACATGCCACAGAACCAAGGACATCCCAACTAACCTGGAACTGTGTGATATTCCAGTTTGATTTAAACATTATTAATCCCTTCACTTCCGCTTATCCTGGTCAGGGTCACGGGGGGGGGGGGGGGGCTGGAGCCTATCCCAGCTGACATAGAGCGAGAGGCAGGGTACACCCTGTACAGGTCGCCAGCCTGTCACAGGGCCAACACAGAGAGACAGACAACCTCACTTACTCACCTATGGGCAATTTAGAATGGCTAATTAACCTAACCCCAGTAACTGCATGTCTTTGGTAGGAAACCCACACAGAAACGGGGAGAACATGCAAACTCCACACAGCAATAGAGGTGGTGGAATCGAACCCAGATGTTAATCTAACTGTGGGGCAGCAGTGCTAACCACTGTGCCACCATGCTGGTAGAGTTCTGTCAGGGGAATTTAAGAGTTCCAGAATACCTATCCAAAAGGAAGACAACAGAACAAACATGAAGGCAGGTGTGATATATTATATGCAGCTCTTTTGTACAGCACTACCGTTGTTGAAGACAGAAACAATAGTGAAAAGCATATAGGGATGAGTGAGGGAAAAAATCATCTCATACTATGTATACATATACCCAGTATAAGGTTATAAAAACCTCTGCGATAGAGCAGAAACATATAGCATAGGACATATAGTACTAGGTGGGGAGGGCAGGGATGGAGGTGAGGGGGGGAGGGGACGGGCTTCTGTGGGGCTGACTCAAACTCCCCTCCTCAGCTAACAGCTCTGATAAGATGTGGAGTTCATCAGCAGCAAGGTCAAGGGAGGTCAGTCCAACACAGATCAGAAAAAGACAGGACGGCGGGGGCGTAGAGCATCTGTTTACAGAACATCCAGGAGATAATATAATAGGCAGCAGTCCAAGGCCGCCAGCGAGCCAAACTTCTGATTCCACGACCTGTTTTGGGTACAGAGTGTACTGATTAATTTGTTGACCGCCTCTGGGACCTCTCTGTGAGGAAAAAAAATCCAATTTATCTGAATCTTCTGTTTCGTTCCTTCGCCGTGCAGAAACAGATACATACAGTGAGTACAGAAAGTATTCAGACCCCTTTAAAATTTTCACTCTTTGTTTCATTGCAGCCATTTGCTAAAGTCAAAAAAGTTCATTTTATTCCTCATTAATGTACACTCAGCACCCCATCTTCACAGAACAAACCAGAAATGTAGAAATGTTTGCAAATTTATTAAAAAAGAAAAAGTGAAATATCACATGGTCATAAGTATTCTGACCCTTTGCTGTGACACTCATATTTAACTCCCATGCTGTCCATTTCTTCTGATCCTCCTTGAGATGGTTCTACTCCTTCATTGGAGTCCAGCTGTGTTTAATTAACCTGATTGGACCTGATTAGGAAAGGCACACACCTGTCTATATGAGAGCTCACAGCTGGTGGAAGAAACTGCCCAAGGAGCTCAGAGACAGAATTGTGGCAAGAACAGATCTGGCCAAGGTTACTGGAGCCACACCTGCCCTGTGCACCTGTGCCCTTCACATCAGTGTCAGCAGCTCACCTGTTGCTCTGTTATCAGAATCACACAGCAGCATTTTACAGTTTCTGGATGTTATAAATTTCAGCTGGAAATTCAGAACGTTCTGCTCTACATTTGGGTCGTTTAAGTTTGTTTGCTGCATGGAAATGAAAGGATTAAATAGCAATATTTAGATGCCATCCATCCATCCATCCATCCAGCCATCCTCTCCAACTTATCCTGTCCATGGTCGCAAGAGGGCTGGAGCCTATCGCAGCTATTATAGAGCAAAAGGCAGGGTACACCCTGTACTGGTCGCCAGCCTGTCGCAGGGCTAACACAGAGAGACAGGCAACCATTCACACCTGTGGGCAATTTAGAGTGACCAGTTAACCTAACCCCAGTAAGTGCATGTCTTTGGACTGTGGGAGGAAACCAGAGTACCCAGAGGAAACCCATGCAGACGCAGGGAGAACTTGCAAACTCCACTTGGGGTGGCTGTAGCTCAGGAGGTAGAGTAGGTCACCTATTGATTGGAAGGTCAGCGGTTTGATTCCTGTCTGCTCTGGGCTGCATGCCAAAGTATCCTTGGGCAAGATCCTGAACTTCAAGTTGCCCTCTGATGCAAGCATTGGAGTTTGAATGTGTGTGAATGTTAGACAGTAAAAGCATGTAGCTTACGTACAGATGGAAGTGTTTGTATGAATAGGTGAATACAAATAAATGCTTTGAGTTTATAAAAGTGCTATATAAGAACTGGACCATTTACTGTAGGTGGGTTAGTGTTTTCTGTTACAAAGGCACCTTTGTGACATCACTGAGCTGAAACCACAGTTCGTGTGGGTGAACTTATAAACAGAACAATAGCTGCAGGATTTTGAAGGCTGCTGGAAGTTTTGACTCTGTGGAGGTTCACAAACTGAACCCATTAAGATAAAATCTTCTGTTGACTGAAGGGCAGAGTTCCAGGTCCAATGACCTGCTGTGTGATCATTTTCAAACTGAATAGGAAGACTGCTCTTTCTTCATTTAGGCCATAAGTATTTGGGCAGTCTCTCCTTAAACCACAGCACTATTACATCACTATGGGAATAAGAGTGTGGCAGGTGTGCAGTGGCTCTGACACACAGTGCTTGGATTGTAAGCATTCAGAAGTAACCGGTCGCAGCAGATGACTGCCCCTCCCTGAGCCTGGTTCTGCTGGAGGTTTCTTCCTGTTAAAAGGGAGTTTTTCCTTCGCCAAGTGCTTGCTCATAGGGGGTCGTTTTGACTGTTGGGTTTTCTCTGTGTTATTGTAGGGTCTTTACCCACAATACAAAGCACATTGAGGCGACTGTTTGTTGTGATTTGGCGCTATATAAATAAAATTGAATTGAATTGAATTGAATTGAATAGAAGTAAGTGGATGCTGGGCTGCTTTATTTGTTGTTTATAACCAATGAACATGAAACAGTTAAAACTTTACGTGCAGTTCTTTTTTGGGTGGTATTGAGCTTTTATTTGAACTAACCCAAAGGTCGTTATCTGCAACTCTCACCCAATGTGGCTAAAAACCATGTGACTGTGGGGAGGTGTGGTCTGTCCCATAAACACAACTGATTTTATTTGGTCAAGCTCAGAGATTTCTCCAAGACTCCAGCAGCATTACAGCCTGCTGACAGCACCGTCTCTGGACCCTCCAAACCTCTTTGCAGGTCTGTTTGTTTTGCTGATTTTGTCACTAAGACTGAGTCACTCAGACGAGTGTTGTTGCACACAGAGCAGTGATAACTCACAGAATCTCAGAGCTCAGTCACTGAAGTTTAATCAGGCTTAAAGCTGTGTGTGAGTGTGTGTGAGAGTGTATAAATGTGTGTAAACTGTGGTTGTGTTTATTAATCTGATGCTGTTTCACAACGACGATGATCAAAAACAGGAATTCACAGATTGATCAATCAATAGACCAGTAATTACATATTCAGCTGTCATTAAAAGTGTGTCATGGAAACAGCACGGCCGCTCACAACACAAATGAGGCCAAAAGAAAACTTTTAACTGTGACGTTAAAACAGGAACAAATTTAAATGAATTCGCTGATTAATATAAAAGTTAAACAAAGACAAAAGCAAATAAAAAAATTCCATTTTCAGTGTTTTCATCAATAACTACCTTTATTTTTAAAGGCAAATGAATTTATTCATTAGGTCTTTTATTGTGGCAGGTCCAGTTCTGCATGTTTGTCGAGCAGCTTTTAGTTGTTCTTTGTCAGAGTTTATGAAAGAACAGCTGTCAGTGTTTTAGCCTTTTTAGCAGCTTGCAGAGTGAATGAGTGATGACGGCACAGCAACGATCTGCACTGAGACATATCTGTTATCAGAGACAACACACAGCTCTTTCATCTAGTTTGTCCTGGAAGTGTTAAAGCAGCTGTGGATCAGATGTATGCATCCTTCATGGATGTGAACCTGTACCCACAGAGACTGCACGCCCATTTAGAAATGACTTCTGTGTTGTGTGTTACAGTCATGCTATCCCGATGGCAGTCTGCCTCGATGCTCTTGGCTTCACTGATGTTTCTTTACTGGACAACGTCTTCTGCTCGGCCCCACGACCTCCTCCCAGCTGACCTATCACAGCCTCACAGGGTTGGCAGAGATCTGCCTGAGGACAGCAGAGACCAAGCTGATAAAGTTCTGAATGCTGTTAAAGACTCTCTGTCTCTGGTTAAAGATGTGATGGATAATATTAACCCAGATAAGGTGGCAGGTGTGATAAAAAGCCTTTCCAACTTTGCTAGCCTAGCACCTGGCATCGGAGGTGTGGTCTCCTCTGTCATCAGTATGGTCTTAGCCTTCATCCCCCAGGAAGACCCAGTGCTGAAGGCAGTGAAGGAAGGCTTCGCTGAAGTAAACAGGAAGCTGGACTCTCTCTCCGTCCAGATCTCGGACCTGGCGACAGATGTTGAATGGTTCAGCTACGTCAGCGTCTACTCTCAAGACGAACTCCGCATCCTCAACGCTTGGAGGAAGTTTAATGAGTTTCGAGAGAGCGGCGAGCTGATGCAACGTGAAGACAAACAGCGTCTGGCACAGACGTTCACCAATTACTATGAGAACACAGGAGCTGAGACCGGTATGACCAACCTGTACCATTACCTGACAGTCACCAGCACGTCTCTGAGCGGAAACATCAACGAACTGTTGAAGAGGAAGTTTAAATGTAACGTCAGTCAGATCGGCAAATACAACTTGTATTTGAGCAGCTTGCTGTGGAAGGGGATGGTAGTCAACCAGTTCTACTGGAAACTGATGGGTTTTAACACAGCAGCCAAAGAAGCTGAACACACTCGGATGTTCAAGACGGTCTCTGAAGCTCAGATATCATCGGTGGAGTTCTGTCTGAACAACTATGAGAATTACATGAAGAAAGACGTGATAGAGACCACTAAAGCTCTCAGTCCCAGTAACAAGCAGGACATCGCTGTTCAGGTGAAGCAGGTTCTGGACCAGAAGTACAACTGGTACAGCTGGGTGGTGGTGGTGTACGATACATTTCTAAGTGATCTTTTCACTAGTTACAGCATGGTGATAATCCCCGTGGACAGCGTCACTGTGGCTGTGGGCTACACTCTGAAAGAAGAGGAGGACACTAAAGCAGCAGCAGTGATAAATGAGCTGGAGTCCTGTTACCAGCAGATAAACACCTACCTGTATGCGGTGCCCACCTGTCCTGATACTGCGCCTAAAATATCTCAGTGCAGCCGACAGGTGGATGGAGCTCCAGTTCAACAGTTTTTCAAAGTGATGCATGGCAGCTTCAATTATTATAGGCTCAAAGTGGAAGTTCCAAAACCCACAAAGGCATTTGACTGCCGGTGGCCCGATATAGACCCAGTTGAAAGCATAATCTCTGTTCATTACTCTCGCTCCCTCACCGTCTGTCAACCTGATACGTGTCAGAATGGAGGGCAGTGCAAGCAGCTGTTGGACTCCAACCAACACCTGTGTGACTGCCCTGACAGCTACCTGGGAGACAGATGTGAACGCAGGATGAACGCCACGGTGCCGACAGTAGATGTGGGTTTTACTGTACAGAGATCACCGCCAAACTAAATCTGTGTTGGAGGATCTGCGCACACTCGTGAACGACCACATCACTGTGCTCTGAGGTAGTTGAACCAAAAAGCATCATCAGAATAAAGCAAAATGATTTTGACTAATAGAGACAGAGTTCACTGAGAGAGGTCAGAGTCCTGGTCCATCAGCAGTGGAAACATGAACACCTGATAACAGATTTCTACTGAAAATCAAACAGTCGTGTTGTCTGTGTTCAGTTATGCCCCAGGCACTTTGACTCATGTCCATCACATCTGTGTGTGCACCATTAAAATCATTAACAATGTGACCACAAATAAACACACTGTGAACCTGAGCTCTGTCTGCATATTATTTCTCACTCATTAATAATCATTCAGACTGCTTTGTAACCTGGATATTCAAAATAAACAGTCATCCTTTAACACTTTGACATTCTCATAGATGAGCACCATTAAAGTCGGCGTGTGTGAGTATTCATAGGAAATGCAGCCTGTTGTAATGATCAGGGTGGCCTTGA
This sequence comes from Pterophyllum scalare, assembly GCA_024447675.2. Taxonomy (NCBI): domain Eukaryota; kingdom Metazoa; phylum Chordata; class Actinopteri; order Cichliformes; family Cichlidae; genus Pterophyllum; species Pterophyllum scalare. The sequence continues at coordinate 4,297 of JAMQGT020007462.1, read as the reverse complement.
ACTCTCCACTGTGGACATTCACAGAAACGAGGAGTAAAATAATGAGTCTGCAGCTTTTCTGTCAGCTGAAAAACAGGATTCAGTTTCTTTCCCAATAAAAGGGTAAAACTATCGTCTTTAAAAATACTTTCCCCCCCAAATAATCACTGCTGTTTGCTTGTTAATTGCAAGTTGGGACAGCTGCATGAGGACAGCTGGAACCTCTGAGAGGACTTTAAACTGTGCAGAGCTAATATTGAACAGGGCAAAGTTCCTGCAGCTCTGAGCAAACTGTACGTTTTCATGATTTTCCTGGTCAAAGATGTGCCCACATGGCCAAAGGGCAGGAGTCCAGAGAGCCAGAGACAAGGCAGGGCTTTCAAATTATGCCGGTGCCAGGCGCATTTTCCGCCTACCCCCCCACTCTGCGCTGTCTACTTTTTAATTTTCCTAAAACATTTTGTGCCGTCCGCCATCTCCATTTCCAGCGCCAGGTGGAGGAATGTGGCAATATTTACATTCTTTCAATCTGAGCCATTTGATTGGTTCACGACTGCCATGTGACTATTCATATCGTCTGCTGCCGTCATGGCTTCTCCTGCATGTCAGAGAAATAAGAGAAAACAGCGTCACACGTGGCCCCAGGCATGGGGACCAGATGATGGGCTTCAGAAACGGTTCGAGCCCAGTCCAAGGCTGAAAGTAAGTAATCCAGGTAACCATGAACAATGTCAGGAACAGAGCTCTGATGATCAGAGGACAGAGAGGTCACCACCTCCAGGAATGATCGTCTGCATGATCTGATGATGAATTTCAGAGCCGACCGTGCTGTTCGTTCAGGTTTGAGATTAAATAATATGCACCAGCATAGCTTCTGTACTTTTGAAGGTTAACGTTTTCTAGCAGAAATACAGGCACTATTGTGAGTCTGTGTCAGCTAAAGATGACAACATCAAATTTAGTTGTGCTCTCCGTGCTGGGACAAAGTGCTCTCTAGCTTCAGAAACACTACGTCAGGTTTGAAGAAACACCTGGAGTCACGGTGCAGTCACACTTACAGAGCGAGTCCACCAGGTGGAGCTGCGGCTAATGCAGGAGGCCCCCCAGCACCAAACAACCAAAGCTGGACTTCAGTCCAAACCAGTAAGAAGAGAGCTGAAGGAGCTGGGCGGACAGGATGTAGCAGAGGAAATGCTGCCCTTAAACACGGCTGACTCGCCCTCGTTTATGGTTGCTGTTTTTATGTTGAGGCAGCAGGGGGCGCTGCCGGTGTTGTGCCAAAAAGTGATCGTCTGTATTTAAACGGCTGTATTTAAATGACTTGTTGACCTCTAACCTGTGACACGTGTCAAACATCTCTCTCATGAATGATATCAGGTCATTGTGAGTGAGAAACAGCATTTCTATCACAGGGTAGAAGCTGCACTCAGTTTTTGGAAAAGTGACTTTTATATATTCATTTTTTTATGAAGCTAAAAACTGTCAGTGACATTAAAAATGTCTTTAAACATAAATCTGTCTCAGAAGGCTGCAGAGATCACAACAAATATAACATCACAGTTCTATAAAGATATCTGAAGTGGATTGATTATAATGTAGGTACAATAACGCAGACTCACAAAGATTGTTGACAAACAGGTTATTTCTTCATGTTATATATAAGCCCTTCATAAATCATGCTGACTGCACTCTGTCCAGGACCAACTGACCCAGTGTGGGAAACTGCTGCTTTCTCACCTGAGCGCCCCACACCCCCACAGGGAGGGGCACCCAGAATGTCAGTCAGACACCACAAAGCGGGCCAACCCACCCCATACGGCGGCCGCCCAAGGGGGCACAGACCCCCCCAGTGCAGGGAAGGGCCCAGCCGAGAAACGGGTGACCCTGGACACCAGGGCCCCAGACCCGGCACCCGCATTGGAGACTGGACACCCTGATGGGGCCAGCGCCTACCACCACGGGCCCCCCAGCCGCACACCCCAAGACCATAAGAGCATCCATCCAAGCCCCCGCCACCAACAACTAAGGCCCGGACACAGAAACCCCAAAATGGCAGCCACCGTCTTCAGTCCAAGAGCCATCAGACACCCGAATCCCCCGACCCACCCCCAGCCACCTGCCGGGTACACCGTGAGACAAGACTACAGCCGGTCACCCCCATCATGTGATGGAGCTAATCAGTGGGGACCAGAGAGATTCAAATTTGGCCAGTTGGTTTTTAGAGGTGGCAGGCATTCTTTCCAGACTGATGTGCACAAAAAGTAGATTCCTATAGTGAATAATGCATAAATCATTTTTTGATTTCCAATTCATCAGGATAGTTTCCTCAGTGATGCATAAGGCAGTAAGAACTACGTGTGATATATTTGTTTCCATGTGTAATTCACTTACATCACCTAAAATGCACAGTTTTGGTGAAGCTGGGATACTGCAATTAAACCATGTGGATAAGTCTTCACAGTGGGTGCATATATTTGTGTCTCTGAGGCCCATTTGGAACTTCCTGTGTCCTGTATAGTGTATTCTGTGGAGAGTTTTGTATTTTATAAGTTGTAAATTTGGACTTTAAAAAAAGTGAGTCTGTGCTGTTATCTGTTAGCTTTCTCCCCCAGCTGCAGCTGTGTCAGCTTGTTGGCCAGTTGTTTATTGGTCTCCTCCTCTCTCAGCTTCTCCTTCCTGTAATAGTTCACATGATGTTCGACAAAGAGAGACCATTCCATTTTATTCAATCCCACCGCCTGTTCCAAGCGTTGCTGCACAGGAGTGGGTGAGCCCCTTTTTACCATACTTTTAAACAGTGCCTCAGTGGACTTGTTAGCGTTCCATGCGCTCCCCGTCTCATCCTTCCACTTACGCTGGAATGCGTAAAGCCATTTGGTTGGGCACTCATTGTCCGTCAATACCTGTCCCTCCAACTTGGAGGGGTCTCCATCATCGGGAAACTGCTTCCTTAAGGATTCCCATAATACAGTTCTGTGCATCCCCAAGTTGACATCATCCAGCATGTTACTCTGACAAACTCTGCTCAATTTTCCACATTCAAAAATGTTTATAGTGGCATGTTTCCCCACTATGTGCATTAACAGAGCTTTAACGTCCCCGAGTGCCAGAGTGACACCGGCAGTGTTTTCTTCCAAGCAGTGATAAACATATTTGCACCTTGTGCTAAATCAGGCAGCCTGTCAGCCAGTCCTACCATATCCATGAACGACCAGGGGACGTAAGTAGGCACTCCCCCCTTCCTCATGATATGACACATGGGGACACCCGGTTCTCCCTCGTCCCATTCGGCGGACAGGTCTGGCCCCGTGGGCTCAGGGTCTGAGTCCCTGTGGCGCTGAAGACCGCCGGGCAGGCTGCTGTGTATCATCCTGCTGCTTCGCAACCACATCCTTCTCTCTCCAGCCTCCCCCACAGGGTGGCCGTCCTCCCCCTTCTCCGGCCGCCGTCGCCTAGGGAGAGCGTTGTGGAGGCCTGCAAAGTCATCTAGAAAAGGGTTACTGGGCACATTGTTGTGATGTGGGGGCTAGCCGATGCAACAGCGTCTCCCTTCTCATAAGAGTCCTTTGTAATAGTCCCCATTAACTCAATCCTCTTGGTCCTTGTGCCATCACATCCCATTCTAGTTGAGGCAGACACAGGAAATGAACATCTTTTTGACTCATCATTCCACGCTCTCTTACCTCATGGCCTGTTTAGCAATCAGCTGATCCAGACGCATTAATGTTTCCTCCAACATGGCTGTAGTATTTAACAGTCCTTTGTCGGAGGCTGAATTGCCTTGAGTCTCTTCCTCCGCTGGAGCCGGATAATGCAGCCTCCCTGACCTGATGAGGTCTGCCTGAAGTTGGCTCAACTCGTGAATAGACCACAGGTGGCTGCTTTCTGTGTCACAGGTCCCGCTGGAGCACTCGCTCACGTCCTCAGGTGGCTTCTCCAACCTGCCGTCTCTCCACCTGTCTCTTAAAGTCACTGTTAGTTTTCCTTTTAAATCACAATCTTATGTGAGGTCACTCGTTGCAGTTTGCTCAGAGGACATACTTCTCACAAATATGTTTTCAAGCACTAGAAACAGAGTGGAGGCTTCTTCCTGCCACAGAGGGGCAGAAAAGAGACACTTCAGGATTTACGGCACCTATATACACATACACACACATACACACATACACACACATGCACACACATACACACACATGCACACACATACACACACATGCAGACACATACACACACATGCAGACACATGCACACACATACACACACATGCACACACATGCACACACATACACACATACACACACATGCACACACATGCACA
>JAMQGT020007461.1:0-47118 GCA_024447675.2 Pterophyllum scalare | reverse complement strand
AGATTTCCAGAATTTTTCAACACCAGGATGTGATTTTAATACTTCCTATTACATTAAAATATCAAAGAACCAGGAGAAATTAAATGCCATGAAAAAATATCAACATTTTCTTTGTCCACTTTTGGGGAGGGGGATCTGAAAAAGTGTACTCTTTGTAAACTTTGGAAAATGTTGATAATTGTGAATGACCCGTTAATGTGCTGGAAAATCTTGAAAATGGACCTTGAAAGTGTTTAAAAAGTGCTTGAATTTGATCCTGGAAAAGGTGTACGAACCCTGCTTTTACATGTGTCGATCTTTGTGTTGTTTTAATGAATTGATAAATACAATTATGACACAGTATATGATATGATGATGGTGCCAGTTAAGAAAACAATCGATTTTGCCACACTAGTGTGTGGATCGTCCCATTTTGTCTTTGTAATCTGATCAGAACAAGTTTGCACTTCTCTGTAAAGGTGTGACACAGCCAGTTCTCCAAATCATTTTGGGATTCAGAATCCTCTGAATTACTGTTGGTTATCGCCATAGTTCCACCAGGCCTCTCAGATCATGAAAACTTTTGACTTTTGGCGGTAAGAGCTGAGTAGACCTAGCCATATAAATTTTTATCTGACTGCAGTTATTATTGGTCCATCCCTTTCAGTGTACCCATCTCCTGATGGTTGCGTCCAGCAGGATAACGCACTGTGTCCCAAAGCTCACATCATCTCAGACTGGTTTCTTGAACATGACAGTGATTTCACTCTACTCAAATGACCTCCACAGGCACCGGATCTTGGGATTTGGTGAAACAAAAGATTTGTATCATGTGCAGCTGAAAAATTTGTATCATGTGCAGCTGAAAAATTTGCATCATGTGCAGCTGAAAAATTTCCAACAACTTTATACCATGTTATCATGTCAATATGGACCAAAATCTCTAAGGGATATTTCCAGAACCTTGTAGACTCTATTCCATGAAGTATTAAGGCTATACTGAAGGCAAAAGGGGTCCTCCTTGGTACTTGTGAGGTGTACCCAATAAAGAGTCCAGTGAAGGTGTTATTTTGAGGAGTGCTCTGAGAATTTTTTTTGTAATAACCCAAACAATGGCCCAACCTTCTCCTTTTTCTGTATAAAAGGAGCACACCTACCTGCAAGCACTTTTTCTTGCAATTACCTGAAATCCAGAAAATGGCATCAGGAGTCATCTGTTATTAGTGCCTTGGGCAATGTCTTGTTTGGGGTCAATTAGCTATTCAGAGCTCATGTGTTTCGTCAATGATGATGATTATCGCACTACCTGACTCTCTCCGATGAGGGCAAACATCTCTTCAATCAAGGGGGATTTCTGATTGCTGTGAATAATTTCCTCTTGTTTCTCCACACTGCGCTTCCTGAGCAATACATTACAATCACGTGTTCACACGAGGCTATATTTAAAGAGTGGCATCAACACCTATGAAAAGTCATGAACATTTCTGTTCTCATTAAAGCTTGTTAGTCACTGTGGCAAGCTTTGCGACTGATTTGTCATGCAGATATCACTTTGAAAACGTCTGAATAAATATATGTTGATGCTTTTAAAAGCAAATAACGACAGTTTGTTTTTTTCCCCTTGTACGTAATGATGGAGAATACCGGATGCTGGAGGCTTGAGCTGTGCTGATGTTATCTATGTGCGAATGAGGCCAGCAAAAAACCATATTTGAGAAGAGTTTGGCTGCTACCTCCTACCTGCCGAGCGCTAATTATAATAAGTCAGGAGGCCGCCTTCGGTCTCTCTTCCTGTTACCCTGTTTGCTAGAGGAAGCAAACTATCTCCGTGAAGGAGTGTACATATGTACACAGCCATCTTCCTCACACTGACTCATGTTCTAATACTGACGAGGGGTTAGTAAGCTTTACTCATGTGGCTTGAATGCATCATGCAATCTGCTAGACAACACCAGTGTTTGTCGCACATAGTGTCTGCGTCTTATATAAACACACTACTTCTGGCTGTCTGTTATGTCTGCTGTTGAGACATTTCTGTTGTATGCGTGTTTCCGGCTAATGGGTATCCAGACATTATCGCGAGCCCCGAAACTGCTTGAATCTTGCAGGTAATTGATGTTGCTGTAAAAAAACCCAAAAAAACACCTTACCAATTCAGCCTCTTAACTTACCCCAGATTTACAGGAGGAGACCACAGAGACCAATCTGAGTGAGGCTGCTTAGTTTTGAAAGTTAGGCTAAACTTTTTTCCTTATGAAATACTTAATGTTTTTTAATGTAATATATAATGTAATGTAATATATAATGTTATAATTAATATGCAATTCCTATAGTGATGTGAGTTCCCCCCGCTGGAAATATGGTATATTGTGTCAAATGATCTAATATGAAAGGACGTATTACTGAATGGCATAAGCTCTAATTGAATTCAATTAGAAAGTGAAGGCAAAAAATGGGCAGGCTAATTGGGGATTATAATGAGATTGTCCAGTCAAATTATATAATGATACTTACTTTGAATTAAATTCTGATGCCCCATAATAACAAAAACAAAAGTACTGTAGATATACTGTGCGTACTGGATTTGTTACACATTTAAAATGTAATATAGTCTTATGGGAAGCTGGAAAGTAGAAAGGGGTTTGGGGATACTAAACTGACAAATGCAGCTTATAGAAGTGATAATAATTGTGAGAAAATCGTTTTGCATAAGCATCGAGCGTACCTTTCTATTGCTCAACGACGGAGGAATGTAGCCTAAGAAAAACTGAAAGAGAAATTCCGGTTGGAGCCATGTTGGCAAAACAGCTACTTGTGTTTGTCACAGTGAGACACAAAGATAAGATAAATGGCCAACACACACAGCTTGACCTCTGCTTACAGTCAGGCAGATGTGTACACTCACACACACACACACACACACACACACACACACACACAGGTACAGATGCAGAGGAAATCCCAGAACATGCCAATCCAGTTTTTCTGAAAAGGTTTTCTCTCCACCTTCTATCAAGAGACAGTTTCAAGAGGGAGAAATATTTAGCTGCAGGACAGAGGGAAACACAAGAAAAGCTCTGCTACCTGGTCAGCTCTTTGAAATACCAGGATTTGCCACAGCAGAGGTTTCCTTTGGACCGGACCACAACAAAGACAACAGGATACTGGATTAACTTTAATCCTATCAGGGTTTCCTATGTAGGACCCTGCTAACCAACACCTGCATTAAGGAAATGACTTCAAGTGAACCATAGCATGTAGCCTTTCTGGGCCACTTGTTCAGACTGTCTAGTAACCGTTCTGGTTTCTGCTTGTTACCACAATATCAGGCCTGCATGGAGTGCGTGCCAGAAATGACAAAATAGTTTTGTTTGTTTGTTTGTTTCCATGTTGGACAGAAAAAAAAACCGGGACTAAGTGGTCTGCAGATTTTTACAGAAATATCTGAAAGAAGCAAAAGAAGATTGAAAATCCAGGAGTGGAGGAACCAAAATATGACTGGCAATTTGAACCTGGGTTCAGGCACCTAAGTACCTTTCTTTCTTTTTTGGTTATATTGTGGTAAAGTCCCTCTGAGGTTCCAGCTAGAATATGTTGATGTGCTTTGGGAGTCGCAGGCAAAGTCGACACCAGCACCAGATCCAGTGGAGCAAGGACTGTTTACTTGATGATGAGACCCACATCACTCCAAACCCCTGCTTCCTAGATACTGGTAAAGTACCAAAATAACAAGCTCTGACAGCCTAATATGGGAATGCTGTGTGCATGTGTGCGTGTGGTTAGAGTTGTGCTATAGCAATACCTAAAATGCTTTTGACGATTTCCATTCTTACATCAATGAGTCAGTTGATAAGAAGACATCAGAGGAAAAAAATGTGCCAAGAAACACCTCAGATATCAGGAATTTACTCACACTTACTGTAGGTGGCATGGAACAGCAACAGCTACTGGAGGACTTCAGGGAGTTGTTATCGGAAAAGTTTTTGTTTTTTAAATCAAATGCTGGTGAGATTCAGCTTTTAGCACAAAACTGCAGCACTTGGGCATTTGGGCTGTAACTTCCTTCCTCCCTCTGGTTTTTCACAGTGATGCCACTTGTTCTTGTTGTTATCCTGCCCCAGACTCTCATAAGCAGTGTTCTGATCGTGCATCTGTTTCAGAGATGTGTTATGATCTTATCATAACAACATTGCCCAAGCGAACTTTAAATGGTTATCTTGATGACAGTATACCCTCAGTGAACATTTTCCCCCCCACAATGTTTTCTCTTGTTGACCACAAAGGGGCAGTGTTCCAGCTTTAACCACACTGGGTGCTGCAGAGTTGTGGGGGAAAAATCTGTCTTAATTCTTTGTAGTGCATGGCTCTCAAAATGAGCTCTCTTATTTCAGTGCACTAATGCACGGGGAGATGGAACAGGAAACATAAAGGCTGCTGAGTCTTTTTATTCTCTACATTTAATCTAATGCCAGTGCTCTCAGTAGCTCAGTGTGTTAATTTTCTCAATGAAGTTGCAGAACTGCCCACGCAATGAATGTGTAATTATGTTTAGGTGCAGAGAATGCCATTTTACATAATGTCCAATGTACCGATTTCTGTGGCAGTAACCATCAGTGCTTTAAAAAGAATGAGTTCCTCAGCATAAATAGCTGTCAGCCAATCTTGGAATTAAGCTAAGCACTCCCACTGAGTGTAGGCTGGAGTGGGAGCCACTGGAAGCGTGGTGTGTGGTTATGTGGCTACTCCATGTTACTCCATGGTTGTGCTACATTAGTATTGTCATAGATGCTGGAGCATGAGGCATTATGAGATGCGATTTCCTGTCAAAGTGTGTAAAACCTAAGCAGCGTATCCCCAAAACTGATGTATTTAAGTGAATCAACAAAGTGTCTCAATAAAAATGAGAAATTCCCCCATGTTTTTTTTTGTTTTTTTTTGTTCTGTTGTTGGTCAAAATAAATAAAATGCCAATTCCTGACTGTATCTTGTGGATTGTAGTCTGTAAATATCAGTGTGTACTCTTGTGTTCACTTTTGTCTGTTTATACCTCCGGGGGTTGTTAGCAACTCTGGTGAAATCAGGAGGGCGTGTTCAATGTCCTTGGGATCCACTCCTTATTTTCCATGTGTCCCGGGGGTTGGAAGGCAGCTGAAAGTTCAAACAGAGACACACTCCCTCATGCTCTACATGGCAAGAGCTCAGAGATTAAGGGGTTTCTCTGCACCGCCAACAACAAGGATTGCTCACAGTTCGTAACTTGCCAAAGAGGAAGGATGATTCAGTTTTTTTGAGGTGTAACTTTTGTGTCTGTTACAAATATGGCTTTGTTGCAAAATCAGCAGTTAAATTTTTGTTTTTCTTTTGTATATCTGCTTGCTCAAGACAGGTAGAACAGTGCGGAGCAAAAAGCAGCTACCATCTAAATGCCTGTGTGATTCTGCTGAGGAAAGAAGCCAGAGGATGCAGGTGGCAGCAAGGCTTTGAAGTAACTTGTTTGAAGTTTTTTTTCCCCCCATGTCAAAGGTGAAAGATTATACCTGGCAGAGGAATTTAGTCTTCAAATGAAGGATTTCATGAGCTGAATCTCAACTCTCTGGCAGAATGCAAACAGTGGCTTGTGTAACACACTTGTTTTGTTGTGTTAATGAGGATGATTGTGTGAATCAGTTCGAATGAAGTGCGATGCTATTCCTTAGCAGTGGGACCGTGGATGCAACCCCAAGGAGTACAGCTATAGAACAACAGCAGCAGGAGATAACGGCATACCACGTCTCTGTAATCCTGAAAGAAACACACAAAGATGTGCCGGTGTCAGAGCTGGGAATGGGCCAAGTTACCCACACTCTGGTTGAGAATTGCCAGCCAAATGGAGAGATGACTTGTATAGTGCAAATGGAGAACAGCCCGAGGTTGGGCAAGGCACGGCACGAGCTCAGCAGGTGGCTCTCCCTGAGCAGCGCCGGTAGTGCTGGGAGGCATAGAGAGGAGGTAGTTGTGGAGGAGGATGAGGAGGAGTTGGAGGCGGTGGTTGCGGGAAAAATGAAGACGGACGAGTTTTTGAAACTACCTTCCAAGTACGCAGGAAACTCCTCACAACAAGACAGAGACGTGGTAGAGTCAACAGCTCAAGCAGACACCCAGGAGCAACTCATTTGGAGCCCAACGTCATGCTCTGCCACCATCCAAGCTAAAGGGCTTGTTCTTAGGGATCATGACACTGCTCCAGGAAAAAGGTCTCTACCATGGGCCGTATTACGAAGGCCACGTCAGGATGAAGCCCTGCTCAGCAGAAGGACGATGAGCATGTATGACGGCCCAGTCAAAGTCCAAAGAGATTGTCAATCCGAACAAGAACGACAACTGCACAGGCCCAGGAGCGTTTGCATGCTGGCAGGTGCAGTCCCAGTTCTGCCAGAGCCCCAAACCCAGCAATCCTGCAAAAGGACAGGAAGCTTAGAAAAAAGCCAGGAGTACAGGAGCAGGAAGGCTGATTTGAGGGCAGTGGATGGCCTCAATCCTGCTGTGGCTCAACGGCCATCGGGCCCTGTGGAGGTGAACTTTAGGGTCCGCCAGAGGAGCTGGAAGCCTAGGCCGGTCAGTATGACAGTACTAGAGCTAAGAAAGAGGGGCTCTGATGATGAGATAGACAGCGAGAGGAGCGGCAGCAACAGAGGCGGCAATGGGGAAGGATTTTTCAAAGGAAGTTTACGATGGAGACTGTTTGGTAAAACCCCACAGGATAAACACAAGGAGAAGCAGAGTGAAAAAGATGCTAAATTTTCTCCAAAAAACAACAAATCTGATGCTTCAAGAAGTACACTGAGCTCTTTAAGGCGGAGCCTTAGTCTGCGAATCAGGAGGGCTCGGCCTAGGGATTTGGGGTCTGGGGTAGAGTCAAAGGAGTATTCTCAAACTAAAAGTACTGCTGAAGAGACAACAATGTCTTCTGTGCCCTTCTCATACCTCACAGGAAGAAAGATTCCAACCTCCAGTGAACAGACTGAAGATGGGGGCATGCAGTACATTCAGTATCAGAGCAGGGGAAAGGTCCAGGTAATGGAGGTACCCCTCTGTCCATCAAAACTCTCTTCCAAACCAGTTCAGGAAGAACCAAGTATATGGCAGCTCATAGCAAACCGTTTCAGGAGGAAAGAGCAGCCATGCAGTGGCAAAAGTGAAATTCAGCAGCCCCACAGCAAACACAGTGGTCAATATTCCCAGACCCGGAATAATAAGTCACAGCCAGTCACCATAGAGACTCTGGCAGGCACTGACTCCCACAAAGGTCAAGGTAAGACCTGCAAGATTGCTGATTTATTTCTCAGCTCAGTGCTCCATTTTATATAGCCTCTTGTTCACTGCACAGAAAGTTGCAGCTCAAGAGAAATAAGGAAGTGCACTTTTTTTCCTTTTTTTTTTTTTTTTTTTTTTTAAGGACAAGCAAATGAAAAACATGTGGGGGAATTGTGAGTTTGGATGGCATTCAAAAACGTCCAAAGAGTCCTTTTGGATTTTCTATTTCGGGTACTTTATTTCTCCAGTGTTTTTCATGTGTGAACCTCCAGTCTGTGTGCACATGCACAGCAATTGCTGTGCCTGCTGTAAGGTTTTTGTAGTTCACTCAAAAAGTAGGTAAAATGAAATCACCAGTTACTGAAAAGAACAGATTATAACAGTTTGTTTTACAGTGGGGCGGCTGCGGTATAACACAACCCCAGTGCTATCTCTGTGTTATCCTGACCCAGGCTGCTTGTTGGCTTCTCAGAGACGCAGTTTAAAGAAGTAGCATTAAAGCGGTTAGTGGCTGTAATGGGGATGCGTTTGGCAGTCTAGCAATGCTAATTTAAGAGGGCTTACATGCTGTAATGATGGGGAGAGGAGCAAACGACTTAAGCGCTGTGTTTAAAGGTTAACTCTGACAGTGAAGTGTGTTTGTCCAGTTGCTTGGAAGAGCAGGCAGAGAGGCAAATATTTGCAACTCTCTGAACTAATGGCTGTGATTTGCTACGTTTTGCTCCAAGCTCCAAGTTCACACCTTTTCACAGAGACCCAATTAGCTGTCTGTGACAACATAATAACTTCTGCTGATGTCAGGTTACACATATCATGCATTCATTTGCATCATGCCAACTTTTGAACCAGCAAAGCAATTTTTTTTTTATTTTCATGCTCATCTGAGTCTTGTGAAGGGGCCTGAAGTCAGACTTGTTAATCTCTTATATGTTTGTATTCTTCCATGACACGTTACCAAGGATACCTGTTCACTTGTTTTGCAGAGTCAAGTGTTATTTGTCCATTTCTTCCACTGCAGTCAGGCAGTCAGTCACGCTTTAGGAATGTAGGTGTGCCGATCAGCCTCAGTTAAGCTGGGTGTTCAATGCCCTGGGCGGGACTCTGCGCTTGTTGCTACCTGCCTAACTGTTGGCAAGTAAATTAAATCCAGAAAGCCAAAGCCCAACTCTCCTGTGACTAAACACATGCACACACTCAGGTTGTATTCGAGTGTGTGGATGAGGTCTGGGGGGAAGGGTCTGCGGTGTCCCCACCCCCACCTGTTGAGTGAACAAAGCTATCCCATCGTGCTTACCGATCCAGGAGTGACCAGTGGACCGTGTGCTGAAATGGGGTTTCTCTGGTGCTTCTTAAGTTGGTGAAGCAGTGCAGGTGGTCAGCAGTGCACATGTATATAGTAGAGGTTGAAAAACCACGAATGGGATTACAGGTAGAATTCTGTAATAACCTGTAGTCTAGCCTGTCAATGTACCTTGCAGAGCGAAAAACACTCAGTGATAACTGTTTATTTGGACTCGCCTTGACTTGCTGTTGTCTTTTAGACATTTTGAAGAAATTCCCCCACAAGTGTGTCCAGACTCATTTATCTTAAATCTGACACAAAATATATTCATGAGGATGGAATTCCCTTTGTTTCCCTTTTGCTTTGTCTGTTTCACTATCAATTTCTGTGAAGTCCTGTCAAGTCACAGGAAGTATTTCCTGTATGTGCTTTACCTTTCAGATAGAATCTACCCCACTACTAATTAGAAAAATACTTTTGTTTATGGTGTTCATACCAGCAGGTGTGGGTGACTCCTAGCAGGTAGCCATGTTCAAAATAAATAGACACTTTCAAGGGAAGTTGTATAAACAGTGACACTGTGATAATGCCCTCTCAGCTTCAGCAGGACACACGGGGAGGCTGCAAGATATTGAAAAACCACTGAACCGCAGACAGTCTGGTTAGGAGCGGAGGGAAATCTGTTAATAATGGAATGTAACTTGTATATGAGCAGCTGCCACTGCAAATCTCAGTTCTGGTACATTGTGTTCTTCAAAACTGTTTCATTGGAGCAGGATCCTGCTGTTTCACCAAGAGGTCTAAAGACTGTTTTGCCAAAATGCTGCAATTTGTAGATCTTCACTAACTTTACATGCAGCCTCATTCTTGGTTGACTGATTCCATCAGTTTCTCTCTTTCTTTTTGTAGCTGCAAAGATAACCCCTGGAAATTTCCCCTCTTAACTTGACAAAATGTCAAGTCAGTCAGACCGGGCATTTTACTGCAAGACTTCTCAGAAACCCAATTTGCAAATCCCATGTTAAATGTGAATCTTGTTCGAACCAGGATGTCCAATTTATTTTAAGGGGAAGTGATCAATGCCTCTTTGCAGACAGCACAAGGCTTTGAGAACGTTCAAGTAGGGCAGACCATCCAGGCTGCTTTATACTGGCTTTGGGTAAAGATTTTTACCTTGGTCTCTGCTGACTGGGTTTGTCACTTACCTAATTTGATAGAAATTACTGGCTTGTGTTTGGGAGCTCAACAGAAGAGAAGTAAGACCTCTTATGCTTGTTTTCTTTATGAAAATCTTTTTTTTGGTAGAGCTACAGATAAAGCAGGACCATTTTGTCATGACATGCATGATAGAAGTAGCCAGACAGGGAATGTCAGTTGGTGAATCATCAGAGCAGAAATACTAATTGCTGGCTAAATTCTCACTCTGTAATTTATGACGGAAGGAAAGTATGGTTGGAAAGTTGGTCAGAGCAAGAGTGGAAGTTTAGATCTCAAGGTTGTTCTCTCTCATTCTAAAAACCACTTCAGATTCACTGCACATTGACACGCATGCATGCATACGCATGGGATTGCTGCTCACATTAGATTTTCTTTTCTCATGGAAGAAGTTGGGGCTTCACTTGTGCTTCGCTACCCTCAGACTGAATGGTCATTTTTATCTGAGTAGACATGAGCAGCGAAGTGAAAAACCTGACAAACATGCTGCAACAGTTTTACTCTCACAGAGACAAAGACACTGGTGTCCTCTGTAGGCATCACAAGTCCTGGGTCTCTCTGTTTTCATGTGCATTCTGGGACACAGCAATGTGGGGATGGTCATATTTAAAGAATGACGTAACACCGAGCACATGGATTCAATTAGGAATTTTTCTTTTAGTGCAGGACCAGACCGTATCTCTTCCAGGATGGCAAATGTCAGTTCAATTCAGTTTTATTTATAAAACCCCAACAATCAACAACCCTGTTTTGCACTTGGCAATAGTGAGAAGGAAAAACTCCCTTTTAACAGGAAGAAACAACCAGCAGAATCACATTCGGGGAGGGGCAGCCATCTGCTGTGATCAGTTGGGGATGGGGAAGGGAGACAGGTTTTCTCCATGATACTGTTTGTTTGGTGTGTTCCTGATCCTGATTTGGTTTAGCAAGAGCCGCTCAGTTTCTGTTTCTTCCTTTTCTTCTGTTTGTTTGTCTCTGAAAGCATAAGTGGTGTTATTTTCTGGTGGTCTGGTAGGTAATGTGCTCCAGGGATGGAGTGATTGTCAGTGGCCAACAGCTCAATTTATGCGTTGACCTGTGATAACCCAAAAATTCCCTCTATAGTTATTTGTCAATTGGGCTTTGTTTAAAACTACCTCTTGTTTTAGAATCTGAAAAATCCATCCTGTTGGTTTTCCTGTTCATTTATCAACTATTCTTCTTTTTTTTCTCATTCTGCATATTTTTTAATAACCAATTCTTTATTAAAGGGACAATCTAGAAACCTGATAATCATATCGCTGTACAGAAGAAAGCATGTATGTACCCATGGCGACAGGCTTGTGCTGGTGACACTGTAACAGGATATAAACATGAATCCCCACCTCTCCCAACCCCCTCAGATAAGCTGTGATGAGATGGCAGAAAGAAAATAGATTGCATATGAGAATGCTGGACATTTTGAGTAACAAGGTCATGATACCAAGTTTTGCAAATATATTTTTTGGCACTCCAGTTACATCATATTCAAGAGAAAGCAGACATTTCTGCAGCCCATATATCCAGTGTAGATAACTCACAATCTACATAAATAAAAATAAAGGCCAGAGGGGAAAAAACAGATGATTTGGGGTGAGCTGTTACCAAAGCAAGTTCTAAAGACTGGCACCTTAATATGGGTTCATCTAATTGCTATTTTTGAGTGTTACCCCTGGTTGACCTTTCGGTAATGTGAAACGGGAACTGTAATAAAATGGGGCGGCAGCTTTATCTGCTATCGTCTCCGAGAACTGTGACCTGCATTGAGTTTCCTGCACTTAAAAACTGAGGCAGTTTGGATGTCTTCGCTCATGTTCTGACATGTCAAACCCACACTGAGAGGGCTTAACTGGAGGCGTGCTGTTTAAAGACTCCTCTGCTCCAAACAATGGTTGGTGAAAGGCCCCTGTGTTCGGGATGCACTCTCCTCTCCCACAACAAGTGAGACATCGAGCAGAGTGACGCTCTTTATAAATGGATTGCAGAAAAAAAGTCAAGATTTTAACTGGGGATCTTTCTTTTTTTACTTTAGAAGGCAAAGGAATTTTTGGCTCATGTCTGCTTGTCTAAAAATAAAACCCAGAAACATGTCCTATAACAACAATGGTTTCCTTACTGTTTATGCTTCTTTTTTTCATATTGGCATCGCCTACAGCAAGAAGAGACACCACCATGGCTGTAATCAACAGCCATGGTGTAATGATGGTATTTGAATACTTTAATTGTTATGGTTTAGAAATGTGGAGGGGGTTACCTGGTGAAGGATGGCATGTATACTCCTGTGCTAGAGATAGTATCTTCTTGGGGGGGGGGGGTTCAGATGGCAAGAAAGCCTTGATCCAAAACAGGAAGGTGGTCTTTGTTCTAATAGATGTTATGACACATAGCTGTGTACTCCATCTCTGTGGGAAACAGGCGCAGCTTGTGGAGCTGTCATTTGTGTTTTTTAGTTCTGACGGTTCACATTGTCCTTTACAGTGCTCTGCCCTTTTTCAGAGCTCTATTATCTAGTCAATGTCTCCAAATGTCACTGGAAAAACCAAACAAGCTGAATCAAGCCTGATAATAACTGGCTTTTAAAAGAGATTAGCAAAATCCCTTCCTAAGGTTGTACTGTGCATTGAAACGGCCTGCACAGTTTGCATTAACCACAGGTGTGTCGCAATTCCTTCTTCACACTTATGTTTTGTAAGCAAATAAAACTAGAATAAACAAAATGGTCATGGAGATGGAAAAGGCTTCCATCCATTCGTTTCCTTAACCACTTATGTAATTCAGCATCAGGGGACTTGAGCCTGTGCCAGCTGACATTAGGTGAGAAGCAGGGTGGTCTATTCTATGACCAGCTAATTTCACTGCTAATCTATATATTGATCTTGACTAATTGTTTAATTGATAAAATGTCAGGAAGAAAGTAAATAATGTCACAATTTTCCAGAATTGGTTTAATCAAAATGCATCTTCTATTGAACAAAGCCAGTCAGCTTTTTCTAGTCATCTGTTGTAGGCAGCAGATACCAGCTTCAAGCTCTTCTGTAATGTTTACAAATGCAGATAAACTGAAAAAAGTCCATTCATCTTTAGATGTTAGCTGATGGTTTTAAGATTGCATTTCAGTAAATGCAGCCCCACTTTTGCTCTAAACATGGACCTGCGCGCAGCTAAAGCCTGCTCAGATGTGATTGGTCGATAGGATTTGAACTATAAGCAAGAGAAACCAGAAAGCTTCCAGCGTCAGAAAGTCACTTGACTAGAAATTCAGCTTGTCCGTATGCAGATATGGTTGCGGCAGATTAGACACAACAGTTTAAGTCATAGTTTATGCAAATTATTATGATAGAAATATGAGATGAGATTTTTTTCTCTGAGACCTGCTAATAGTGATTTTTGCTGATTCTGATTTTCTAAGATCTATAGCTGACAACATATACAAACAAAAATAAACTTTCCTTTAAAATATTTTCACAACAAAATATAATTAAACTTTATAGTTTCACCCAAACTGCAGTAAGTTACATGATCATCTCTCACTGAATTAGCTGAGAATAAAGGTACAGATTATGAGCTGAACATGAGTTTCTGTACTCTCACTTTTACCTGACATATTTTGCCTTACCAAACAAAAGGAGGTGCAGCAGATTTATATAACAAAATTATATTTTCTAGTATGTTTATAACTTCACCAGATAATGGGACATCCACCCCCGCCCCCTCACACTTATCTACATAATTCTTTTTCTGTAGCTGCTTGGATCCTTTGCTCATACCGAGGCTGCTGGGTTGTGACTGGCTATGAGCTCTGGATAGTTTTAACTTTTCCTTAGCTTCTTAAATGTCCACGCTCAGCTGGCAGAGGGTGATTTAAAGGGGACATATCATGCTTTTAAATCCTTCCTTTTCATATGTAAATCATTCACTTGTGATCTATATAAAGTAGAACTGCAATGCTTTGGTCTGAATTCCTCATTACTGTAACTCCACAGACCCCTCATTTACACCTTTTCTGAGGCGCATCTCTGAGCAGCTCGTTTTGGTGCGGTCTTTTTAAATGTGAATGAGACATTTTACGCCCCGCCCCCCTCCAGGTCGCAGAGCGTTCCACTCCACCTTGTTCGGCCATTTTTGTAGTTTGATAGCAGTGATATGATTATCTAGCGGCAGAGAAACAGACACTTCGAAGAGGCTCTGTTGCCGGGTGGCGATGTAAGGAATCGTGTGGGTTAATACACCCAACAACTGAACATTTTGACTTGTCTACTTGCAACTTTGGCATAACTGAACCTGGACTACAAAATGCTTTGAGAAAAAAATGCCCGAAATTGGTTCGGCCAAGTCCATGACCTTGTTTAGCAGTTCCACAGCAAATACTGTGACGTAATAGACAAGAAAACTTAATAGGGAATAGAGAAAACTGAATAGACTGAAAAATATGACCCAAAAACAATATAAAGATATCTACGCAGCACCAGGAGAGAATAAATTTAAATTTTTTGCACTCCTACACACTCAAAGTACACAAAAATGTATTTAAGGACTAAAAAAGTGGATTTTGCATGATATGTCCCCTTAAAGTGCCTCATTAGATTACAAATGTTTTCACAGTGGTTCCTCCATGGTTTACTTTAGCAAACTTCTGAATGGCCATGGCTGCAAAGGATGCAAAATACTAATGACATATGGCTGTGAGCATGAAAGGGACATACGTGAGGCTGACAGGCCAGACACCGGACACTGAAAATCGTCCAGTTAAGGTCTCTGGCTGGTCGATGAACGCCTCACAGAAAAACA
Organism: Pterophyllum scalare; assembly: GCA_024447675.2. NCBI lineage: Eukaryota > Metazoa > Chordata > Actinopteri > Cichliformes > Cichlidae > Pterophyllum > Pterophyllum scalare. The sequence goes on along the minus strand of JAMQGT020007461.1, from coordinate 32,543 downwards.
TGAAATCCAGCCAATATTAGCATTTCATGAGGTTATACATATATTGACCTTTTGGCACCTTCAAAATTTTGTCTTGCAGGTCAGTTATCTAAAAGACTGGTTAATCAACCAAACATTGCAGCTCTAATATGAAAACAGGAGTCACCTCTGATGAACTGAAGAGTCTCTTTCCCAGAAAGTTTGCCACAAATAACAGACAGACCTTTCTTGTCCAAATAGCTGAACAAGAATGGCTCCAGCTATGCAGCTCCTTCATTAAAGTTGGCTCTACCCATCTACACTACATCCCATAAAACTTTGACTTAATGATTCCTGTTCACATGTGTGTAGGAAATAAAAACCAAGGGCATTCAACCCTGAAAATTCCTTTAAAAAATGTATTACAGTAATTGACTGCCATCTAAGTCAAAATGTCTGACGTGACTGATGGAGCATTAGTCATAAAACTTTTCAAACCCACTAGGAAATGTTGTCACTGCCACATTATTCATAGCTGGGGTCAAACAGAGAGATAAAAGCACATTACCTTTTGGTACTGTTTGACTTTATTTATATTTATATTTTTTATTTGTCTTTTTCTCTTTAGACTCTTTTGTCAACAGCCAGGAATGGACATTGAGTCGATCAGTGCCAGAGCTGAAAGTGGTGAGTAACTTTTTTTTTTGTTTCTAACACTCCCAGTGTTGATTTGCCCTCGGAGGTTTCATCTTACTAACAGATTTAAATGTCAGTGGGAAAGCATGTTCCCTCCATGTAATACTGATTTTGCATTTCACATGAGGGGGAACATTTGAGAAACTGGCTGGACTTTTTCCCTGGCACATAGTGGGTGATTTTTAATGAGATGTGTTGGCATGGCGATACAGGGTGGTTTGCAGCAGGACACGAGATGAGTGACAGTTTTGGGCTAGGCCAGTGACACATCCTGGGTCTGCTCCCACCCGCCAGTGAAGCACACGCACAGCCGCTGCCAAATGCACTACTAACATCCTCACATGATTTAATGCCTTCCCCACATAAAGACTAGCAGCCTTGAAAGGCTCTGCTCTGCCGTTCTCCCAGTGGATATACTTTTTTTCCATGTTAGGTGAATTCATTGTTGTGGCACCTTGAAGAAGGGGAAACTTCAATGAAATGGAAAGGAGGGGATTCACAGTGAGCTCAAAGACAAACTTGCTTTATTGGCTTCAAACGCTTTAAAATGCGTCTGTTTCTTTTTATGTTTCTAAGGTGTTAATTGGCAGCTTCCATGCAGGGGTTTGTTAAATGGACCTGGTAAGACTAAATTAAAGTGCTGCAAAAATAGTAATCATTCTTTTTAAAACTTTCACAGAGCGGACGTGCGGTGACTAGATAATGCTGAAAGGAAGTTGGTCACAAATCTCAAAAGCTTTTTAATTTGATAGCAAAACTTGTTTTCCCCCCTTTTTTTGATACCACAATAATAGGGGTCAAAACAATTCCTTTAGATTAATTAAAATGATTAAACCATGTGAGAAAACCTTCTAATTTATCTGCCACAACAGTGAGCTGTACCCTGGTACTGTTGTTTCCATGATGGTGACTTAACTGTGGTCAAATCCTATTTTACTGCCATCTTTTGATCATCACAGATCAGAGCTAAACATCTACAAAGAAGAGTGAACGTTCTGCAGTGGAGCAGTGCTGATACGGCATTTTGATTTCATGAATCCTGTATACCAGCGGGCCACAAAGCCCAACAGTTAAACAGCAGGAACTCTGGTTCTGTGGCACATTTAAAGTCGATTTATGTTGACTCATAGCTTTTACAGCACCACAGCTTCTGCTAACTTAGAGCTTATTCATAACTTATTCTGCTGGGGTACCTCATGAGATATATATATATATATATATATATATACAGACACACACACACACACACACTTCAGTTATAAAGTGGCCAGGTTAGGAAAAGACCTCAAACCCCCCTATAATTAGAACCATACCTGCTTTAACACCCACTAATGATCTGGAGAAGAAGAGTGCAATGGTGGGTAGAGGAGGCGCAGGAGAGGGAGGAGATGAGGCATGTTGCAGCCTTTGTTCTTCCCAGACATGCTGGCATCATCAGCCCACCCTCAGCCACGCATCACCCTGAAGGCACTGCAGTTTGGTCCAGTCTAGACGGTAGGGAGAGGAAGAACCGGAACGACTGCAACCAAAATCGGTGCATGTCCGAGGCCTTTGCACGATGAGATTTCAGGTTCACATGGCCAACGAAAGGGACCTTTTTGCCCCTTAAATGCAAACCAACTGGAGTTTCTTTTACTGCCTGCTATCTTCTAAGAACACCTAAAGTTTTTAATTAGATTTTCTACCCCCTAGCCAGCATTTGGTTTCAGTTCAGGCCAGTGTGTAATAAAAATCTACTTAGCAGAGAAGCAATCCATCACAGCAGAAACAGAGTCACCTTTAGGTTCAGTGTGAAAGTTTCATTACTTTTTGCAGTAAGTGCACCTTGACCACCCTCAAAACAGCATTTTTCAGTTTTTGAATAAATAACTTGTGTAATGGTGGAAAAACTGGAGACAATCTTTTTCAAAATGCCTTAAATCCAGCCCTTTCTTTAAAACTTCTTTTTCAGTTGGGTTCTGATGCTATGTCCTCTGTTGAAAGAATCATTTCTAAAACTTTAGTGAATCACACATCTAGGATTTGAGGCTTACCAGCCTAACTAAAACATTTGGAATGAAATAAGATTTCTCTATGAGAAGATGGTTTTATTTCTGATATTACTGGCCTTGATGCAATGGTTTGCTGTTGTTGCCGCACACAATTTGCGCATAATTTGCTGAAACCTGAAAAGCCTTTATGACTCAGCTTGAAGGTTCAGTGTTGACCTTGGAAAATAATTTGACAAAAAACAATTCAAGGTACTTACATAATTTCAGCGCCTTTGTGTTGGGTTTTTTTTTTCCCAGTCAACTCACCATTATGCTCATTTGAACCTATGCGTTATCTCACAGCTTTTTGCTCTTGGCCTTGCAGGGCATTGTGGGAAATCTGTCCAGTGGGAAGTCCGCCTTGGTTCATCGATATTTGACAGGCACATATGTGCAGGAGGAATCGCCTGAAGGTAAGAGCCTGCAGAAGCAGATGTAGGTCAGGAGGTGATTGCAAACATGACACTCAATACAAAGATCAGAGTAATGCAGATTAATGCAGCCTGTTTACCGTGGCTCTTTTGACCTCAGTGCCTCGCTGCTACAGCCTTTTGTATGCATTACATTGCTGCAGATGTGTGAAAACCTGGTATTGTCAGCTTCCTGTTGGGAGGGGATGAAGGAGGAATGTAATAGGATATTTGAAATGATGAAGAATAGGGTTGGCTTGTTTGCCACTTCTCTGTGTGTTTTTCTAATTAGCTTCCATTAAACTGCTTTGTGTTGGATTTTGTGAAGCTTCCAGATGACAAGATTGATAATTGTCTCAGTTCTATTTCCCCCTTCGCTGGAAATGGTGGGAAAATGACAAAGTGTAACATTTCTAAGTAATTTGGGGCTCATTGTTAAAACATGAAGGCAACAGTGGCAATGTAAATTAAAGTTTTTGTCACACTCATGCAGTTTTTACACATTTAATGCACTCGATGGAAAAGTATTTTTTTAAAAATAAATAAATAACAAGAATGCCCCCCATCTGGCCCTGAAGAGTGCGTCCTCTACAAATTCCAGCAAGATGTTGGCAAACCCAGAGTTAACTGATGATCTTTGAGGGGTTTGCAGTGTTTCATTTTAGTGTAATTATAGTGAGGATGAGACATGAAGCGCATAATTAGTTTCTGGCATTTTACAGCACCGTGGGAGAGGGGAAAAAAAATCCTGGTAGTTTAATTAGTCCTTGAGAAATCAATGGTGGAAATGCTGGGGAAAACCCCCAGATCAACCCTTCTTGCTTAAATGTGGGAAAGATATTGGTTCTTATATGTCCGTGTCCCTTTTACATAATTGCTCTGATACAACATGTCTGTCTCGTGGCTACAAGGGGGTCATTGTTTCCCATGCTTTAACACTGGCTTTACTCCAGACTGAGCATTTACATTGCAGAGAAGCATCAACCAGCAGAGGAAGGTTCATCCGTGGCTGTTTCTTCACTGTTTTGTTCCTGGGCTTTTTCCTATGATATCTGAAAAAAGGTACTGGGGTGTGTTACTATGGCAACACCGGATGGAGCTCTGTTGGATTGTGGCTCTGTGTCAAGGTCTAAGCCTCTATGTAAGCAGAGTATGCTTACTGCATGTTAACCATGCTTACCAACTTACTGTCTCTCAGGCTGTGTGTGCAATGTTATCAGCCTGTTTTTTGGGGTTTTTTTTTTTAAGAAAGGTTGAGCACAAATTCAAATTATTCATAATTAGTCTTCATCATGCCAGAAAAAGAATGTGGTAGTCTGCCTCATTTATTTAGAGTGTTTGCTTTTTCTGGCTCTAAATAAAGACAACAGTATTCTGGAGGATTATGTAATTGAGATGTTTACTTCAAATTTCCATCCATGTTTTCTCCAGAGCCGTATGCTTTCATTACAGATACTGGTTTCTGAGAGCCTCTACCATAATCCGTTCTGGCGTATGTACGTGTTTCCAGCTTCCATACAAACCCTTTTCTCTGATAAATCTTTGGTTTGCTCTGATCCAATCAGGATTCAAACATACAGATGCAGAGTTTCTCGGTGCTTTGTCTGAATCTGCAGAGCACTGTGACTTCAGTAGAAAAAATATAAATAAATAAAAAGCTGACTGGTGGTTTATGAATATGTCTCTTTCTCTGTTACGCAACCAGCATCCAGCAGGGTATGAGAGCCTGTGCAAAAGGCTGGGAGAATCCCCGATTTGCCGAGCAGGCTAATATCAACTTAACAGCGTGGAAGTGTGGCTCAAGTGGAGATGTACTGCATGCTGACACAGGAATAGTGTCCAACTATTAAAAAAATCTAGGGCTCCACTCACTTATAGCTGCTCTGATGTGAGATCTTTAGTTCTCGGTAGGCTCGTTTAAAAACACCATCTCCAACTTGCTGTTATTCAGTCGTCTTAGGTTCTGAAATTCCAGAGACCTGCTACCTTAATATGCTGCTACATAATCTTTTTGGGATACATTTCATGATCATCGTAGACCTTTTCAAATGTGTGCCTTATTCAATTTTGTGGAACAGCTTTTGGCACATTTTTTTGTATTCATAAGACACCGTTTTCACTCTGAGGGACATCTCTAGCCTCGCAACTTTCTCATTTGAATGTTTTTAATCTCCACAGGATCGCAAACCATTCAAATGATATGCAAAATCTAATTTACAGCGTGGTTCTCCCATTGGTGTAGTCTTTATCTGCAGCCAGCTTTGCTAACGGCAAGGAAAATCTATTTGGGTTACAAAAGAAATGAAGAAAAGGGGAGAGAAACTTGAGACTGGATGGGTGCTACGTTTTAGCTTTCCACTAGTTTGTCGTTATGTGACCTGAAGCGCACCAGTTTCAGAGTAACGACACATTTATTGGACTTTTTTTTTTATTCTCCCATTGCTTACTTTCCATTCCTTTATTATCTTTTCTAAAATTAAGTCCACTTGTCCTGAGATTTCATTTATTACGATCCGCCGGAGATTGTTTATGAAGTGAAAGTCGGGCCTTTTCGTGACTCTTGTGGCAGCGCAGTGATAGTGGCGCTGAACTGGTTCCCTCAGCAGCTGTGCATTTGACACGCTAAATGGCAATTTCTCGCCCACATAATTGGCTCCAGAGAGACCTGGTTTCCTGTCAGCATGTGATCCAGACAACACCGTGTTCAGCAGGTCTAAATTGAGGAGCTGCACTTAAACTCCGATGCATATCAACAAAGTTTTAAGAGCCACACATTTGGATTGATTTCTCTTTATTTATTGCTGTCCTCTCCTCCCCCTGATCAGTGAGTGTGAAATGTGTCTGTAGTCTTTTTCTTTTTGGTAACCCCACTGGTGGTTGATTTACATCCTAACAGACAATTTACACTTTGATTAACTGAATGATCGTGGAGTACACTTTTGAAGTAAATGTCTCTTCCCTTAGGTGGACGTTTCAAGAAGGAAATTGTGGTGGATGGACAGAGCTACTTACTCCTGATCAGAGATGAAGGGGGGCCTCCAGAATTGCAGGTAGGACCCTTAAAAATGTCTCTTTAATCAAAAGCTGCTGGGTAGAAACTGTCAAGCTGACAGAAACTTCTTAGAAATAGACCATTACTTCTCTACAGGACTGTTTGGAGCAGACAGCAATCTGCGGGTATTCTACCAAAAGCAACAACGGATCAATACATAAACAGAGCCAAACGGATTTTTGTGGTCAAAGAGACACCTGATTGTCTTATTAGTAAGCGAAATCTAAAGAGTAATGGAGCTAGGGTTGATTTTCAAAGTGAGCTTTAGAGGAAAACGTGCCAGCGATGTAGTGACACTCATGAAGGTGCAGCCATCAGACTCTTATCCTCAGTTATTTGTGAGCCATGGTGGGTCCAATTTTGAGCTGCTTCAGGATTTTATTAGGCTTGACATTGGTTGTCACAGTGCTCAGGCTTTGTCCAGCCTGAGCACTGTGAAGCCAAAAAGTCAATGATTCATACTAAAATTCACTTATCAAAAGGGTCCGGTTCTCAGGTTGCTTTGAAAATAGAATGGTCTGACTCTATTAGTCGCTCGTATTTTAGTTCATAATTATAAATCAGAAGTTTTAATTTGTACAACAAGGAGTTAGAAATGTACTAGAGAAGTTTGAAGAAGATTGTCTTGCTGCTTTATTGTTTATACTTGAAGTGTAAATTAGTATAAAAAGTAAATCCACTTAATTAGCGGAGTCCCTGTTATCACAGGCACGTTAGTGTCAGCAAAGCCTGATATCTGACAAAGCTGTCTACTCACGGTCATACTCGCAGTAACCAATCATTAAAGGCAAACATGCCACCCTGAATCTAATTTGATTTCAAGTCCACCTTGATGCATGCTAATGGGACCACACTTTGAGTTTAGCCTGTTCCTTCATCTGACTCGGGGGTGCCGACGACAAGCCTGCGCCGGCCATTTAAAATATCCCTGTTGCGGCACACTGCTTGACTGCAGCCCGTGGGACTGATTGGCTAATTGGCACTCATGGGACAGATGGTTATTCAACTGAGAAACTGCTGTTTCATGTCCTAACGCCAGAGTCGTATCAGTAGAATAAACACATTCAAAGGTCTTGACTCATTCAAAGCCAGTGGAGCTTTATTTATAAACTTATTTGAACTGTTGACATTCTTAGGAGGTCACAGAGGAGTATGGCCTCTACAGTAGCTTGTAGTCGCCTAGCAACAGGAGGAAGACATCCCCCACCCCAAAAAAAAAAAAAAATACAAAAAATAAATAAATAAATAAAGGAACTAAACAACCTCAAGCTCATCGCTGTACTTATTCAGGCCTCCAGCAACACAAAAGCCCCAACCGATCTAGGGACATGGGCCAAGAACAGAGAGAGAGTTCTTACATTTTTAGTGAGCTATAAAATGCTTAAAGTGGATCTAATACATATTTGTGGCAACTCATAATGACAAATTGCTAGAGCATTATTTTGGTTCTACAGTTGCACAACTTACAAGTTGACTTTCACTCTTTCTGTTCTCACCAGCATGGTTTCCAGCTGCGACAGGCAGGTGTTTTTAGCATAAGCTCTGATAAGCCCACTGTATGCTAACTGCCCAGCACTAAACAGCAGTTGGACAGTGTTAGCAACAAACACACTGGGGTGTAAAGGGCTTTATATTTCCATGGGGAAATGAATGGTGATCAGAAGGAAATTAATTCTTACCTGGTTATCTCTATCCTCACTGGCCCCAGTGAGCTACTTACAACATCCTTTCATTCATTGAGTAAATGTACTCAGTTACTTTGCTCCACTGGAATAAATAATCAACTCTCTTGCATGACTCTTTTTTCTAAATACAGCCTTATTAATCATTTTTTTGTTGCTAAGCCTACATAGATTTGAGAAGGGATTTAAAAAGATTCAAATGTAATAATCGGATTCAATTAAACACAGAAGTATCAAAACCGCAGCCCTGGAGAATATACACAAACTTGCTTGTGGCTTCATTCACAGGGCTCAGTGTTTCCGGTGAATTTACCTTGCAGTTGTTTTAGCAGCTAGTGATGCCTGGCTTGGCAAAGCTCCGATTTACGCTTGCATTACGCTCGGTAAGATTAGGGAATAGAAATGAGTGCAGCTCAGTTGTCAGCTGCCTGTATAATTAGTGGCATAATTAAAGGCCTCCATTATGTTCCCACTCGCAGGAGGCTGAGCACAGTTGTGGTTTGGAGGCTCGATTTGCCATTCAGTCCCTGTGGGGGTCTGGGCAAACGTAAAAGCTGAATAAAGAAGAGGGCATTACAGGAGAATAGTTTGTCATTTGATTGTCACTGTTACTAGCATCGGGGATTGAACGTAGCCTCCTTCATACTATGGATGTTGAATAAGAGTGATTTGCTTTGCCAAAGGGAAACTTCTCTTCCCTGTTTGATCATAAACTATGCAGACCTTATGACACAGGATGCAGAAAATACACAGATTCCTATAATATGTTAGCAGTGGGGATGAAGAAGGCAGGCACAGATTCAGTAGTAATCATTATTCATTCAGTCGCTGCACCATGGTCTGATACTTAAAAACGTTTCAGTGTCCCAAAACTGTTGCTACACTGCTCCCTTCTGTACAAATGCAGGAAGTACAATAACAATATAAGTGCAGTAACCCATTATATGGTAAAATGTGTTCATAAATGTGTTCATTTTTAAAAAAGCATTTGTTTCCTTTTGATTTCCCACGAGAAAGTTCTGTGATCCTATCAAAAAAAAATAACATCTTTTGGGGGGGGGGGGGTCAGTTGCTCAGCAGTAATAATGCAAGCATTAATTTGTGTAAATGCTTGTTGTGGTAGCTTTATTTCTTCATGCTCCGACACATTAACTCTGCTCTTTCCTCAGTTCGCTGCCTGGGTGGATGCGGTGGTTTTCGTCTTTAGCCTGGAGGATGAAATCAGTTTCCAGACAGTCTACAATTACTTCTTGCGTCTTTCCAGCTACAGGAACACAGCAGAGGTCCCCATGGTCCTCGTTGGAACACAAGGTGTTTGCACTACATCTGATATGTATATACAAATGTTCTTTATTGCCTCTTCCATAATGAAACTATAGATGTTCTTATACTTGATGTTCTTATGCTCTACTTTAATAAAACATAAGTCAAGCATATTAAATTTATATCATAATGTCAACAAATCTCAGGAAAAGACCAAAATTGATAATGAATTCATCATATTAAATATTGTCGTCTGAGTACCAGTATATTTTTGTGTAAAGCAGACCTCTGTTACTGTCCACACATTATTAAAACACACCAGTAAGCCACACTGTTGCACACTGATGCTCATTGCAGTCATCATGGGCACCAGAGCTTCCTTAATTTCTAGTTATTAAAGGTTACGGTACCCCGTCAGTTTTAGGAAATATGGAGTTGGTTTAAGAGCCAACTTTAATAAAGCCAACTTTATTTATATAGCACTTTAAAAACAGCAAGTGCTGACCAAAGTGCTTAACATTAAAACACAATAAAATATGAAAACATTTTCAGAATCAAAGTATATATTTGTGACTCCTCTGTGGGGTTTTTTCCCCTCTTTTTTTGGTGGAATTTGCTGACAGTGTCCATAACACAGGATATTGCCACTTCATCCAGGAAATAAAATGTTTAATCCACGTTTTTGTTTGTTTGTTTGTTTTATTGCTCTGTTCTGCTAGATGCAATCAGTGCTGCCAACCCCAGAGTGATCGATGACTCACGGGCCAGAAAGTTGTCAAATGACCTGAAGCGCTGCACGTACTACGAGACCTGCTCCACCTATGGCCTGAATGTGGAGAGAGTCTTCCAGGATGGTGAGAGGGGGTGTTTACAAAGTGCAGATAGTTTAGACAGGAAGGTGCGAGGTGTAGCTTGAATGTAATGATGTTTTATTTTACAGCACACTTTTAGTTCTTGTTTACGGCACAAGATATATTCAGTGAGTTGTCTATCCTGATCTGTTTCAGTCAGCTGACGAAGCAAATATTTGTTGGTATTTGCTCATTTTAGGATCAAACCAGTCCTTCAAATGTAAGAATATGTGCTTAAGAACAATTTACAGAGTCAGCATTATTAATGTTAGTTGTTAGTGTCATGTTTGCTGTGGAGGTGTTGAAGGTGCAAAAGCAAGTGAAGGGGACAGGAGGTTGGAGGGAATGAGCACATTTGCCAGTTTTTATAGCCTGGAAGGCCCAGGTGCCAACCCGCCCATGTTAGCCAATTTCCACCTAATGCACAGCCTTCACGGTGTGATGCCGCTTCCTCACATGGGAAAATCTTGGATCAACACAACTTGGATCAACATTTTTTGAGCTTTCTTGTGTAACTTTGTAAAGATGAGAAGGATTTGTGTCAAAATTTCCATAATGACAGTTGTTTTTCTTTTTCTTTACCTCAGGCTACTTGTAAAGTACTATAATAATTCAAATTCAGTTACATACAATTGTCAGTACTGCAATTAGTCATTGTGCAAGCTAGCTTCATGATCAAGGCTTGCATACAAATGCAGACCTCATTCACTTCGCCGTAAATGGTGGAAAAACACCATCTCTTATATTGTCTCTTTTTCAAGTATCTGGAAACTCTTGAGTTTTCCCCTGAATCCATAATTGAAGTCGTGAAACTGTTATTTGGAAACTCGGCTGCTTCAACTCTGGCACATTTTCCCCTCGGGCTGCAGCTCCTTTGAAAGGCTGTCATCCCTTCAGAAAACATCTGAATATGTAACGCTGTGTTCACTTTGCATTTCACTGACTGTTGATGCGCAGGCACGTTGTCTCCCCTCCCTGCCTTAATTGCTTCCTGAAGCCCAATTTGAAATAATTAAAAGAGATGAAGGGAGCACTGGCTGTCTGGAGAAGTTACCCAGTATCACTCGTGCCCTCTTTCTGTATTTGCCATGCTGAAGCAGGCAGCCGGGCGTTATGGTCCCAGCTGTCAGCACAACTTCAAATCATCTCTCCTCCCCTCAATGCTAATTCACGTCACGCAGCCATGAACATCACCTCCCTCCTTCCGTCCCTCGTGCTCCACCCAGTTGCGTGTGCAGCAAATTAAGTAACGGGTTACGCCACCTGCATAGCCAGTCAGGCTGTTCACGTAGTGGCAATAGTCCCATTTGGCTAACATCACGCTATAGAGCTCACTGACTGACAGAAAAAAAGTAGCATTTTGTATGATTACTTTTCTTAGTATTAGAGGTACCTTATTTTCCCAGGAGACATGCATAAGCAGTATGCTCCTCATTACCTGACTGGAAAACAAATAGCCCGAGGAGGTTTAGATAATGTGTGCAGTTGGAGTGCTCATTTGATAATCAGACAAAAAGAAGCTTTCCATCGTTGTTTTTAGCACTCCATAAAGAGTTTTTTGACACTTCTAGCATTAGGATTGCATGCAGTGATGTCATAGTCCACATCTACTGCGGTCATAAGTTAAGACAGCCCATGTAATCTGTGTAGTGTCTCGTGCTCTAATGCTGACGTGAAAGTGTGGAGAGTTTTACACACATTTAACTTTTAATAGTTGTTGAAAGAAGTCTCATATGCAAACTAACATCTCTTAAACCATCAATCTGCATTGGCTGTTTACTGTAAGCCAGAAAATTCTGTCTGTTACTTGCAATAGACCCTTGAAGTGCTGACTGGTGGCTGGCATATCCCAAAGTGAAACCGTTTCTCTAACTTTGAGCTGCTTTTTTTTATAATTATGCAGCAGGTTTATATCTGATACATGTTTTGCACTCATTTCTGAGATGTTGCCAAAGCCAGTCTACGGGAAGCCTGCCCACTTCCTGTTAATCTTATTGTACAGAGTTAGGCTGCGGTTTACCCAGACGGCCCCTCACAAGGTGGTCCTTAACCTCCCGAGACCTTGTGTTGTCATATGGGGACATTACATTTAGTCTTTTCTGCACCTTATACTTCAGTCTGCTCAGTAGTGTTTGATATGTAACAACTATGTAATGAACAACTTCCTGTTCAAAGAGGAACTTGGTCCAACTAATCAAATAGCAAAAATAGCAGGAGAAATGAAAAGTGCATCTCGAACAAGAGCACGGGTCTCAGGAGATTAATGAATAATGAGCGAATTGAGCTAAATAGCTGTCATAATAAAAACCCAGAACATACTTCTCGTTTCATAAATATAGCATTGATTTAATGTCTGAATGGTAATAAAACTGTCCATTTTGTTTTGCTCAGACTGAAGCAGATTTTGTCCGTAAAACATGAGGATGCCGCGGATGTGCGCTGATGAGTTGGTTAAATATTTATGACCTATCAGCTAACGTAGTCCCTCAAAGGCAGTGGATTCTGTTCAGTGACTCTAACGGACATTTGGAACATCATCAAACTAAAACAAAAACTTACATTTGTATCAGAAACTGATGTGACAGCTATGGCGAATGAGGTGAACGTTATATGTTGGGCTATAGCTCCAAAGAGCCTGTTTATTGTGGAGTGCTGCAGACACCACCTGTGAAACCTGAAGTTGAAAAGGAATTCTCTATCTAGGAATTCTTTGACATTCCCCACTATTAACAAAGTGGTCTGCAGGATCAAATGGGATTCTGGTTTTCACATTCTCACATCGTAAATCACTAAATCTCTTAATCTCTAAAAACTCTGAATTTCTGTTCTGTCGATTATTTATACCCAAAGTTGGTTGACCGGACGAGTTAATGGTATCATGATGTGTGTTTGCCTCCAGTTGCCCAGAAGGTTGTGGCCATGAGGAAAAAGCAGCAGCTCTCTATTGGTCCATGCAAATCACTCCCAAACTCTCCCAGCCATTCATCAGTCCCCGCTGCATCAATCCCCTCTGTTCACATTAACCAGGTAAGATCCAAATATTCACAGGCAACACTGTGATTATATAAAAAGTCACCTGTTTATGTAATTCTTCTAATAGTGATTGCTTGCACTGTTAATGTGGGTAATTTTGTCCACATCATATTTTTCCTAAATTGACCTGCTTCTCTCCCCCCGTTTTTTTTCCTTGCTATTTCTCTCTCCTCCTCCTCCTCCTCCCTCCTTTCTTTCCTCTGATTCTGTCGGTTCCTGTTAATCTCTCTCGCTCCCCAGGCGGCCAATGGTGGGGGTGCATTCAGTGACTACTCCTCCTCCGTTCCCTCCACCCCCAGCATAAGTCAGCGGGAGATGCGCATTGAGACCATCGCTGCCTCCAACACGCCCACGCCCATCCGCAAGCAGTCAAAGCGCCGCTCCAACATTTTCACAGTAAGTATGCGACAGCTGATGCAAAGCAACACCCACTCACACTACTAGGAGGCATGTTGCGGAGCGCACTTTTTCCAGCAGAGGGAGACAGGTAGCTCAAAATGCATAAAAAGCCACCTCTCCTGCCTCCGATGCAGGCAAAGACAGTGTCTTGTTCACACAGCACAATGGGCAAAGGAGAAAAAGACGAAATAAATCTCATTAAATCCCTCAAATGCACCAAAAAGAAAAAAAATAAAACAAAACCTTAAAGCAAATATCAAAGATAAACACTGTGGGAAAAAAAACATTAACTCTTTTCATGTCCTTTTTCTTTTCTAATTGGATGTAGTGAGTGCACATGAATTAAGTTCCTCATCTCACCCATAACAAACTGGGCCCTCTGCGCTGTCTAAATCTTTGACCTTCCTCCCCCCCCTCTTATTTTTGCTAGATCCTTTCTTTGCAGTGACTTCCCTTTTGGGGAGAGACGGCAGCAACAAACCGCCAATGCCACTTCTCCTGCCCGATCAAGCTAAACTTAAAGTCCCAGTCAACCTGTGGCCTGTTTACACGCTGCTAATAATGCATGCCCACACCCTTAGCACCCCAGCTTCAGACAGAAGTGCTCTAACTGGCCACTAATCAACTTGCTGAGTCCCCATTGTACACTTGATTTCGATCGCTAAGATTAACTACCACACCAGAATCCCAACACCCCCTGTCTGCCTGCTCTTTACCCCGTGTCCTGTCATATTTGCCCTTTGCCCTAACCAATAGCATATGTGTGCACTAACCACTCTAATTTCCTTAGCTGTCCTAAGCTTGTCTTTTACTTGTAGCCTCTGCCCTGTTCTTCTCCCCAGCCTGTTCCCCCTCTTCCTCTTTTTCTCTTCCCAGCCTTCTTTTTTGCTGCTAAGCCTTTCCTAAACTTGCGTAGCCAGACCTGAGCCTCCTGAAGCTCAGGGAGGTCTGAATAAAAAAACCAAAAAAAATCAGAAAGCTTCAAATCAGTACAAACAATTCTCTAAAGTGCTTGTGGGTGCCCGATAGAAAAACCAATTTCCCAGCTAAATCAATGGCTGATTCATACACTTTATTTGTTCCCAAGTTTTCTATTTTTTCTCTACAGAGCTTTGTGAGCTTTATGAGACAGAGATCAGGCTATGTGAGATTACTCCTTTCCGTCTCCCCCGTTATATCCCCTTTCTTTTGCCTATCTACCTCCCCCTCACCTCTTTCTGTCGCCTGTTTTCCTATCTCATGCCTTTTTTCCTCTCTCCTCTCTTTCTAACTAACTCCTCCTCTAACCTCCCCAATCTATCCCTCCCCTCCTCTATTTGTCCTACCGCCTTCATCTTGTTGCCCCAGCTGCTGGGGAGCCGCAGACTTTGTGGCGACCGAGCAGTACAGGCTGTGTGCTAGCTCCCCTTGTTGTCTCCCTTCCCCCCCGCTAGGTAGTGACTAACCATGTCCACCAGAGAAATGAGCCTCTCCCCGTCCGCGTCATGGAGATGCCGAAGCACGCCACCTACCCAGTGTGGGTGCCAGAGTGGCAAGCCGAGCGGGAGTTTCAGCTCATGACCTTCTGAGGAGCAGCGAGCCGAGGGAGGGAGGAGGGAGGGGGAGGGAGGAAAGGAGGAGGAGGAGAAAAAGGAGGAAGGGACGGAAAGTTGACGGGGCGATGTCGACATTTCTTCAGTGACACTTGAAGAGTGCGATGGGCTCAGGAGAGGAAGACTTGCTTTGCAAAACCTCCTTGCCATTTTACGAAACAGCAGAAAGAGAAAATATTTCATCAACAAAACAATCCCGAGGATGCTCCTTTCTTAGCTTTGCACGTTTTAAAAATAAATTGGCATCTGTGTTACAAGTTCACAAAAAAGTTCTGCCAATAGGTCGCAGGTTGCCAGGTACAGTCTTGTAAGTAGGTGAGTAGATGGTAAGCAGATGTCAGAAGGCTCAAGAGAAGTACTCACTTTAAGAAAAATGCCTTAATGTCATTGGTAGACGAGCCCTGGCAGATCAATACTAGACTCTCTTTAGTCACTACATACAAGGTCCATAAATCTGAGATAATAGTAACATGTCACAATCATGGCACTGGCATTGGGACTCTTAAAAATTAAGAAAAATCCTTTGCATTGTGCAGTTTACTTAGATCATAGTGTTGGAGAGTAAAAAGAAATCTGGCTCCAAAAATATCAGATATGGTTTCTTTAAAAAAAAAAAAAAAAAAAGCCCCTTGAAATAGATCAGTCTTTGCTTTTGTTAAGTAAGTAAAAAAAACTTAAAGCTTTACATCAGAAGATCTTCTCACTCTGTCTTTTCACCCTCCTCACAAATCACCAACCACAATCATTTCAAGCCAGTTTCCACCATAACTGTCCTTGGCCACTAGGTGTCAGCACAGTACACGTTATTCTTTCCTAGTGCTTCCATAGTCAATAACTAAACGATGTGTTTTGTAGTCTGTCTGTTGTTTCCTGAGGTCTTCAGGCTGTCTGTCCCTTTTTTGTGTTGAAAAGCACACTATTGAGGAATATAAATGAATATTACAGCATTTTTATACTTAATTCCATCATTCGTTCATAGTCATTCAGCCCGTTTATTAATGTCTGCCACTCAGTGTTTCTCCATTTCATATTTTAGTCCCTTAACTCGTTTCTCGATCTCCACGTGTGAAACAAAACATAAACAAAACAACAAAACAAAACAAATAATATTCATTTGACACTGTTTTTTAATATTTGCAGATTTGTGCTTCTGTTTCCAACCTTTCTTCAACAAAAAGGGCTTTCCAACTCCTTCCGAATTAGAAGAGCATGATGGTTTTAAAAAAAAAAAAGAGTCCCCCTGCTTTGCCAGTCCTGATAGAGAGGAGATTATTGGTTGAGGACTTGCAGCTTGTTGCCGCTTTACCCTCAGTGCCCTGCCGCATTTAGGGTAATGCGTAGAACGTATGGGAAACATAGGACTTTGCGTCAAACGCGACCTAAAGTTGAGTGCACTCGAGTCTTTGAGTGCACTCAGAGTAGACTGTCTAATATCACAGCCTGAGACAGACTGTAGGGACTCTTGTGGAAATGCCCCATCTACCCCTTTTGTCCTAAACCCCCAACCCCCACTCCCCCTCCCCGTGCTCTCATTCAGACATGCCGTACAAAAAACATGCTGTACAGTCAAGTCACTTTTGGAACAGTTACCCAGCCACCCAAAGGACACAACCTTTCCTTACATGACATCACGCTGCCTTTTGCCATAAATGAGGACTCAAGGACTAGAGGTGCCAAGTTGTTTCTTTTTTTTGTTGTTGTTGCTATTTTTTTCCTTTTAGATTTTCCTACATTCATTTGGTCTGTTTTTATTTGATACGCTCTCTTTTTCCAGGACGTGTTGAAGTATTGAATGGATATTGAAAATGTGATATAAAGGTATTAGCGCAGAGATATTTTAGATTAAAGCAGTTTGGGGTAGATTTTATGAAGGCCTTCATAAAAATTAGTGTAGATTGTCAGGGTGTTGAGGTATTACAGAGGGATAATATACTAACAATTGCCAACAAATGAAACTGGGTTGCACCGACTTGTATGAATGTAGTTAAACTTAACAGTTATTTTACTTTTAATTTCTTTTAATTTATTTCTTTTTGCAAATTCAGTTTTAATTTATTTTTTAATTTATTTTAATTTTTCTCGGTTTAGGTTTGGTACAGAGATTATGAACTATTGCATAATCGCTTTTCTATCATGAATGGATTGACAAAAATATAGACTGCTGTATATCTTGTATTGTATTTTATTTACAACGGTACTCTATAAAAAGTACATACATATAAGGAATATATGAAATAACTGTCCATCCTATATTTTGTGGGAACTGCAATGTTTGGCTCAATCTGTTGAATATTTTGAAGTGACTTTGTGACTTGCTTTGTATGGTGTCTGTATAGAAGCTAAACAAGTCATCATAAAAAAAATAAAATGTTGGAAAAAATATAAATGCCAGAGTTGGTTTACTTGAACTCAGACTACCTCTTCTCCATTGGTGACTGGACATCTCTCATGTTCTGAGTGAGACCATACACACTCATGTCTGTCCCTACCTGTACCTCATCTCTTTATTTATGTTGGGGTGGGAAGGTTATAATCAAACTGTTTCTTTTCATGTCTTTTAGTCACTGTACCACTGTTTGGTTTGGTATGGTTTTTTCTTTCTGCAGGCATTCCCAGGAGTTTTAATGCTGATGTATTTTAACTTTTCTGACACTTAAATTGTCTGACCTTGGCAGATTGATTTTGTGTCCTCCTAGGTTTTGCAGGCTGGAGGCTGGAGGAAGAAATGCTACCAAAGTCTTTTTAAATTAAATAAATAAATAAATAACCATTCTCCTTTCTTTCCTTTCTAACCTGTTATGACATTTAACATATTGATCGTGCTGCAACAGCCCTTATTATGTGACTATGTGAAAGGCGCAGCTGATGCTACAGTGGGTGCAACAGCAGGTGGCCTGCAGGTCCACTAAGGGCCCGCTCTGGGTCTCAAACAGAGGGAAGGATCTACCAAAGGGTTTCAGGGCTGAGTCATGACTCAATGTGTGGTCGTCTCTGGTCTCCTCTGTGTTGAGATGTGTCTAGTGTGGTCTTGGTTTGGTCTCTATTTATTTATTTATTTATTTATTTTTCTCTTTTTGACTTGCACGTCGGTGTTACTGCTATTTGTTCTGCTGGTCTGCTTGTCTGTTAATTTGGAGCTTCTTTTGAGACTTTTTATTTTGCAATGCTGAGTTTCTCCACAAATACAGCAAATGTTCCAAGCACCCTCTGACCCCCAGTCTCTTACCCTCACACACACATGCCCCAACACGCTCAGCTGCACCCAAACTCACCTCACACCCCACGGCTCCCATCTCGTGCTCCGTGCGTCGATTCAGTGTCTGACTGACTTTCTTGTTTCCTTGCAGTCACGGAAAGCCAGTGAACAAGCAAAGAGCGTTGACAGTAAAACAGACAGCATAGGCAGTGGAAGGGCCATACCTATCAAACAGGTAAGCAGATTTATTAACCTTCCCCCCTACAGTTCCCATAGTT
Organism: Pterophyllum scalare; assembly: GCA_024447675.2. Classification (NCBI taxonomy): domain Eukaryota; kingdom Metazoa; phylum Chordata; class Actinopteri; order Cichliformes; family Cichlidae; genus Pterophyllum; species Pterophyllum scalare. Next base: position 14,103 of record JAMQGT020007461.1, on the reverse strand, counting down.
CCCACGGTAAGTATGGCTCCTTTTGTGTCAGTAGATATTGGAAGTAATTTTATTCAGGGTGATTTTTGGGGAGAATCATGTGCCACCAAATCCACTAGATGGCGGCACAACCCAACATAACAAATGCGATGCAAGCGGGCACCACTACCACTAAGCTATGTAAAGTACATACCTGTCAAAAGATACTGCTCCAAAAAATGAAGGGTTTGATTGGATGATTTTGGTTTTAACTGACTGTTGTTGCTTCATTGTGCGCTCAACAAATTACACAATCTGTCAGTAAAGCTTTTTACTGACAGATCGTCAAGATTTGATGTGTGATTTTAAGTTCTCCTTTGAGCAGCACATATAGATTTATAAATTATGTTAAAAGTTAAAAAAAAAAATTCTGACATTATATTTTGCGCAATTTCACACGCACAGTTTAGGGCTTATTAATGGACAGTGAAGATAATCATTTTAGTCTTTTCTCAGCTGACAGCTCCTTAAAATATACATCCTGTTTTATTTGTGCTTACTAAAAAAAATGATTGGACATAAAGATATTATCTAGTGTTAGTACGAGTATTTGGCAGTATCAGCTGTACATGATTCCAATCCAGTGAGCAATTTCCACAGTAACCCTAAATTTGAACCACTGGGTGCATCTAATTGTTTTTAAGTTATATTTTTGCATCACAGTTTATTCATGCATATCTATATAATGTTCCAATAGACACAATTTTCTTAATGTTGCCTTTTTTTTTCTTTTTTTTTTATGGTAGTAAAAATGCTGCAATTTTAAGTCCCATCTTTTGGTTTGTTTTAAAATCTTTTATTATTTATTGATTTTTTTTCTTTTGTATGTATTTCTTTCTTTATTGTTTCCCCATATTATATTTGTTTTATTTATTACACATTGCAGTAAATGGGATCAGATGCACAGCAGTAAGCCCCCGAATAAAACTAAATCATTTCTAAAGGTCCGGCTGTAAGGAGGAGTAAATGACACATTGATTAGTAATCACTCCTGATTATATGAGGGCTGTTGAAAATAGGTCAGCATTCCTGTATTATCATCTTTACCTGCAGCTGATAGAGGACAGTGTTCTTTCTTTTGAAAATGTTTTGCCAGACCTCTTCGTTCCCTGTGGGAGGAAATTGCCATGGCTTTAGTCTGTCTGATATAATGGCAGGGTGACGCTTTCGAGCTGTCTGTCTTAATCAAAAACATTCCTGTGTGTTTGTAAGAGACACAGTTTCCTATGAGGTGATCACTCTGTGGGCGACAATAGATGTTTGTGTAATAGATAGGGCATTTTATGCTACTGAAAAACGTGTTACAATTGTTTGTATTTCTTTTACACTTATTGAGCAATAGAAGTTAAAATTATGGGTCTGTTTGAGCACAGCACCTCTGGAGCAGCTAAAAATACCTTCAAAATGTAATACTTCATGATGGCCGTTTTACAGGGATCCCATTTAGGTCTCAGTGACACGGCTGCTTTTTTGTAGATCTGTGTAATTCACTGCAGATGCTCATTAGTCTGCAGGTGAGCAGGATTTTGATTCCCCCCCCCCAGATTAAACCAAATCCCCCTCAGAGCAACCTTTACTATAAACTCTTTCTATCTTAGGCGGCGCATTAATGTGACCTCCTCTCTAAAGTGCACAGCCAATTTCACTGAGCATCATGGCAACTTTTGGCAAGATAAGAAGCCATGCATTATCTAAAAAACACTCCTTTTGGATGGGCAGGGGTGCAATTTGGATACAGATGTGGAAAGGAAGGATGGGTGTGGGGGTGGGGGGACACTAGCTGATCTCCAGGCCAGCGAAATGCACAATCAAGGAGATCAAAGTATCAATGTGAGCTTAATTACCACTACTCCCCACAACACCACCCCACACCCTCACACCATCAGGCCAAATTACACACTGCATAGCCCCCCACCCCCCACCCCCCTTCCCATCTATAAAAATAGTGAGTGAGGATAACAATGCACTCACTGCTGAGGAGCCGCCAGCAGCTCATCATCCCCCAAACTAACGCACGCGCACACACACACACACACACACACACACACACACACACACACACACACACACACACACACACACATTTTTTCCCTTCTCCCCGGTGTGTCACAAAGGGCCGGCCTATCAGTCAGCCACAGTGGCAGTTTGCAGCTTTTCTCCTGGTCATCTGACAAAAGGAGAGAAAGACACTATCTCCTGTGCGTAGATATCACAATTGTGTGGACACAGAGAGCGCGTCTGACGACTGGCCCGTTTCCTTATGTCGCACAAGCTTGACACACACACACACACAGTGTGTGTGTGTGTGTGTGCAGGACTCCACACACCTTCTTGTGATGTCACACTATCACATAAAAGACTTAATTTTCCAATCTAGAATGGAGCCACGATGATCAATTAAATCAAGTCATACATCAGGCTTCCAATTATTGAAAGTGATCTGATCTATAAAGATATTTATCACAGTCATAATGGGCAACTGTTTGCATAAAATAACAGAAGAATTGGTGTGCATGTGTAGATTTTCACATAATTGCCTTAGCATCTTTATTGATCTACTTCACGGCTCTGATAAATAATTTGAAGCTCCACACTGATTGTGTGTATAGATTTGTGTATGCTTCAGTAAGGCCACAAGATGAGGAACATATTTGCTTGTAAAACATGCATTATAAAGTTGCTAGAGGCCCTCTGACTGGATCATTTACTTTGTATGATTAGAGAGACATTTAAAAAGTGTTTACATTTCTTTTATTGACCAAATTGAGGAGAGCCCGGGCAGTCAGCAACTTATCGATTGAAAGGACACAAGTTTCTTCCTGGAAAAATCCTCATCAAGTGTGAATAGTTACAAAACAGTTAACAGAGATTTTTGAACATTAAAAAAAATCACAGTTTAAGTCTTAGGTTTAAGTTTAAGGACTTAAAATTATTTCTAAAAAATGAAAAGAATATTATTCTCACATTTTGCTTTCTGTTCTCCAAAAAGTTTTGGGTTCTTACATTTATTTCAGTACAAAAATTTCAGCAATACTTACTTAATAAACAACAGGCTTTGTTTTTTTGGCATGAATCAGGGCTTGGATTAGGATGATTGTCGGCAAACAGCCTGGTGCCCAGGTCACCGAGGGTCAGCTCTTCCTGATGTGTTAATCAGGATTAAAGCCTGACATCCCAGCAGTCACAGTCACTCTCTCACTCATATACACACACACACACACACAGGGCCTGGCTGTAAAAGCACAAACATTGCCCCAGCTTAATCCCCTAATTAAGCAGGCCCCTCCCTCACTGTTTAACCCCAGAGAGCCTCCTGGCCCTTGCACTCAGCAGCGTTTGGTCACCTCCAGCAGAGGAACTCTATTGTTTACCAGTGGATTTACTCAACAGATAAGGAAACCATGTGAGGCCCTAAAAGGCCCCAGAAGATAAAGTTGAATAGAATAAGAGATGAGTGGGCTTTGAAGAGGGTAGATCACACTCTCTAATCCCAGGATTGAGGGGTCTTCCAGAGTTCAGCATGTTATGTGCATGAATGCAGGGAGGAGGTCTGGCAAATTGGATTGTCTCTGTTTCTGAATGGTCCCTATGACAGTGGAACTTGTCCAGCTTTGGAGGTTCAAAAGGGCACCGAAGAAAAAGTAACATTTCATTAAACCTGTCAGCCAGCGAGCTATAACACAAAGAGATTAATTGCAATTGTTAGGTAACTGCCAATAGGTTTTTATGTAATTACTTCCATACTGTTTCATAATTGTCACTTAATATGATGTTTGTTTGCTTTATGATGTACCTCCAAGAAAATTCTCCATGAAAATGCAATAACAAATCTGTAATAACAATAACAACACTGTTTTATGGTATTTAACATCCATAATGGCTCATATCATCGACCGTGCTGCTCTGAGAAGAGCATATGCTCACCGTGATGGCTTGTCTCTTACAGGGAATCCTTCTGAAACGAAGTGGCAAATCCCTCAACAAGGAGTGGAAAAAGAAATATGTCACACTGTGTGATAATGGCGTCCTCACTTACCACCCCAGTTTACATGTAAGTCCCCCCCCCATCCCCCATCCCCACTGCTTCCAGTCCCATTTCTTTTCCACTCGGCTTTATGGGTTTGTTACACTACTGTTTGTACTCGAGGGTGCTGCTGGAGGTTTTTAATGTAGGACTTTTTCAACTGCTGAGCACGATTCTCTTGATGCGATTACATTTACCACCATTGCTGGTGGAAACTGGATTACAGGCACACGTGCACATGTATTCAACAGAGACCTATTGCTGTATCTAACAGCCATATTAGCAAACCCTTGGACTTTTAAGCTTAGTATTAAAAAACAGGGTGTCCTAGTGGTCATCTCTGCCTACCCTGTGGTGCCAATCCACGGTGTTGGCTAATGGAGACATGGCTTTGCTGCTGCGTGCCTGCCGTGCCCAGACCCCACGCTGGCTTGTATTTATAATGGTTCTCACCGCACGGCAGCAGAGCCTGACCAGCCTCCCACATCCATCTTTGTCAGAGTCCCGCTGGGCTGCTAATACCTCTTAAACACTCGGCTGGCTGGCAGCAGACAGCTGAGGAGCCCGGTGCTCCACTCAGAAATGCCCGTCTTTGCCCTCCGATTCCCTCCATCACTCTCTGATTCTTCCAGTCTTGCATTCTGGATGTCTAGATCATTCAGTCACATATTGTCAGCATCTTGTCACTAATGAGACAACTCAAACTTTGAAAGCCAGCCCAGTGGTTAGACACAAACCCTGTGTGTGGTCTTTTTACTCTGACAGTGTGTTAGTGGTTTAATTTACAAGCAGTTATTAGTAGAGCGGTGCCGGGCTAAAGTGATGTATGTAATTGACTGAACAGGCTATCTCTTGATCATTACAGCTATTACAGGTCATCGGGGCAATCTATGAATCTATGAATCTGTTGACTTACAGAGGGAGTTGAAATAAGGCTGACAGTTACATTAGCTCAAGCTCATTTTGAGCAGTGGAGCAGAGAAGGAGTAAGAAAGGGAGGAAAAAAGGGGGGAAGAGAGAGATGGGGAGGCAGCCTGAGAGTGAAAGAGGGGAACCTTTAATTTCGCAGTCAGCCAAGCCATCCACACAATCACCTTCTGTTAATTCTATCTGCTACATCAATTAAATTGTTTGTAGAAACTAATTGAATGTGGCTTAATCACACATCTTAATAGCTTTGCACGCTTCGATCTGGCTGTTAATTCCAGCAATAAAATGAAATGAGAGCGCTCACTGGGTAATTAGCGAGGAGGCTTGGGAAAGAAATGAGTGCTTTATGACACGGTAATAAAGCAGAGGAGCCGGTGGGGGACGGCAAAGGCCGAGCTCGCCTCTATCTGGATCTTTTCTGCTGAGCCCAATGATTTTCACCTTGGCTTCCCACATTTGGGCAGTAGTCGCTTTAAACCAAATCAAATGGCCAAATTGAAAGAGAATGAGACAGTTTGCATTCATTAAGCCTAACATCTCGCTATTTGGAGAGACTGCGTGGGCACAGGTGATGTATAATGGCTTTACAATCATTTTTCCACTATCACACAGCCATAGTGGAAGGTCTAAAGATGGGTTGTGACTAATGGGGATGGAAATTGAATAGTTTTTTAATTTGTTTTTCTTCCATAATTCCTGGATTCTTGTTGGTCCACAGTGCGTAATCAAGTAGGTAAATTGTGGGATAGATTTGGAAATATTTGGACTCTTAGGGTGGTTTAAGGTGTAGACTGCTTGATAAGACTTTCATGTTCTTATTTATTGCTTCCTATAGGACTACATGCAGAATGTGCATGGAAAAGAGATCGACCTGCTGAGGACAACAGTTAAGGTGCCTGGGAAGCGACCACCCAGAGCAGTGGCCACTGTCGCCCCGACTGCAAGTCCCAAAACCAACGGGTTGACCAAGGACCGCAGCACTTTGCAGCTGGGCATAGGAAACACAGGTTCGAATCACTGCTACATTATAAGTCCAAACACCATGTTAATGGGCAGAAATGCTGCTCTTTTAGTTTTGAAGCTTGTGCCACATGAGGATAATGCTCAGTTATGCTGGTAAATTTAAAAGCATGAACATGGTAAGCCAATATCTATCTGTCTATCTGTCTATCTGTCTATCTATCTATCTATCTTTAAAAGAAAGACATCACTCCTTGAATATGTAATGGTTACTCAATTAGTCTTTTATTACATTACTAATTTTATATTGTCCTCTGTTTTTGTGATTAATCATAAAAATGGCTCCCAACAGGTTAATTATCTTTCTGTATGTTTCACATATGCAAATTAGATGCCTTGTAATATACACATTGATGACTTAATGAGCATCTATGACAAATCTATTACTTCTCTAGATTACTGAACAGGGAATTACAAGTTGTGTTCAAACAAACACTATATAACCATGTTTAAGGAGCAGTTGTTTGTCCACAACACTGACCTAGTTATTCTCCATCCTTTGTGGTACTGTAGTGGTCACAGTGACAAAAAGCAGTTTTGGTCCTGAGCATTGTGCCAGGTTTTCTCCACCTTCAAACTTCAAAATAGAGTTCTTCTCTCAGCAAGCGGTATCACCGGAGGCTGCTGAGAGTCTGGCAGGCGTATAGAGAGGAAGCCCCTGATTGGATTTAGGGGTTAGGATTAAGAGTAATTAATACTAATTAGCAGAGTGATCCCCGGAGGGAGGCGGGGTTCTTCATCAGCTGTGAAATGGGCACAGTGTTTTCATCATTCCAGCTAAAGCTAAGTGGCTGAGAGTGGGTTCAGTGCCAAAGATGGGCCAGCAGGGACCACTAGGACTGTCCGAGCAGGTTATTTTCAAATGTGGCCAAGGTGCTGCCACAGCTGAATGGGTTAATCAGTCACAAGGAGAAAGATGTAGGAGTTTACAGAGCGCAGGACAGCAGATCAAGGTTGTGTCATCCCACAAACTGTTAACCTTGAGTGTAGGGTTGAGGGGAGTCATTTGGTTGGATGCAGGGCCATGAAAAACAGGCCAGATAAGGTTTTAGGGAAAATGCCACCAACTGGGTTTTGTTTTCTCTCTTTGCTGTTGTTGTTAATGCAAAAGTGTTGTTTTCACCTGATGATCATTTCTTGTAAAAGACTCCTACATGATGAATTCCCAACGTTTTTAGTTTCCATCTATCTCTGCATCAGGGAACAATGTGAGAGAGATTTGCCTTAATCTCCACTTAGGAAAAGAAAGGTTACAAATCACATCAGGTCTCTCTCCGGGTGGAGGACCCTCTTCTGATTATGCGATCGGGATTTTGATTTCATTAGACATGCAATTGATGAAGGGAACAAAGGGGTAATTTTTCATTCACAGCGTCCAAATCACAAGCCTTGTCTTTGCCTTTGGTAATTCATTCATTCCTTAGATCTAAAGACCTTTATAATCACTGGGAGAAGAGGGATAGCAACTGGGAGAAGGAGGGGCAGAATGGATGGGCGAGATAAGAAGATGAAGAGGAGAGGTTGAGAAGACAGAGAGTAAATGTGGGAACGCATGCGCATGCGGGTTTGCCAAGCAGCCAGGTTTAATTCCTTTGCTGGGTGCTGAGCGGAACCATTTTAAATATGATCCTCCCTGTTAACATGCGTCCTGCCGTGTCACCAGCGACAGATACATTGTATCAAAGTATTAATGGGCCCAGTCACTTTTAATCAATCCTCTGGGAGGGAAAGATGCTCTCTCACCACAAGGAAGGAAAGGGAGAAAGTGTTTAGCTCATTCGCTCTCAACACTGCACTGTGATTTGTTTCTAACCTATATAGTGCTATAGAAGTAAGAGCCACATACTCCCTAACTAACAGGCCATTAACAGCATCTGTTTTTTTGTTTTTTCCCCAACCACCAGCTTAAAGTCAAAATACTTCTCAGCCTCTTTAGTCTGAATCCCTCAACCCAGTTGGGTAAGCAAAAGCCACACTCCATATTCCAAATGTGCTCAGTTTAATTATCTAAAAGTAGATGTTGTTTCTCTAAAGTTACTTTATAGGAACACGGAAGTGCTGCTGGGGATCCCTTTGAGATCCGCTGCAAGAGTTAATTGGCTGTATCGAGATCTGTTTCGTCAGTAGAAATAGACATCATCAGATATAAGCTGAAAATGTTCCACAGAGCTTAAACGAAGAAGAAAGCAAACGTAAAACTGTCCATTTCTAAACAGAACACGGGCTGTACTTTCATATGCAAGGGCTAAAATAAATATTTTAGTGTTAATTTGTTTCGTACAACTTATGAATTCATCGCATAAAATGCATATGTCGGAATACAAATGCTTTGAGTGAGCTGTGATTGGACTAGGAGCAGCAGTATGAGAGGCGATGGGGGACGTCTGGGCGTTGGTTGTGATGATGATGGTGGTGGTGGTGGTGGATTACACAGCCGCAGATGATGTGTTGCTCGGCCCACATTAGCATGAATGCTTCATTATCTCACTACTTGTACATAATGGCAACAACTCCACGGAGGGGTCAGGCCTCGTCACGGCTCATCAGCCCACTGACGGCCCGGCCTAAAGAGAAATGAGAAGCAAGGCAGAGCTGCTCCCCGCTAATCCATCGCCTGTACTTAACAACTGAGCCCTGGATAGCCTGCAGTAGAGAAACTGTATGGCTTTTGTTATCTCTTTTTACATATGACTATAAAGTCCACAGTGGGTTTTTTTTACTGTTAAGAGTTTAAGCAGGAAATGAACATAAGCTTAATGTATGTATTTCACAATATCCTTAATGTTGAAGAAATATAGCAGTTTGAACTTATTTCTTTTTTCTTTTTTTTAGTGACTTTTTTTTTCATAATAGCTAAATACACGAATAAAAGTATTATATTGGTAAATACAATAGCACATCAGCGTAATAAAGCTCCATTATAATTGTTATTATCAATAGTAACAAAAAAATCTGCAATATTAATGATTATGTGAGTAGATCATTACTATGATACTTAACATAGTATTTTTTTTTAATGTTGTAGCAGGACAAGGTTGAGCTCATTTTTAATTGAACAGTTGGGTGTTTAAGCTACAGTATAGTAATGCTATTATTCTAAGCTTAATAAGTCAAGCTTGATAGAGCTAAATAGAGTAAAAAGTGCAATATTGCAGTGCTCAGTGTCAAATTAAGTAGTCTAATATTTATAGTTAAGCAGCAATTGTAGTTGAACATGTAGGTTTACTTACTTTACATCACTGTTTATCTATCCATCCATCCATTCATTTTCTACTGCTTATACAATTGAGGGTCTTGAGGGGTGGAGAGAACAATGCAGACATGGGGAGAACATGCAAACTCCACATAGAAAGGCTGCGGAAATTTTAAAGTAAATGGCTGGAACAGTGTTGAGTTTTTAATATAGTCTTGCCCAGAGACTGGACAGAATGAGGCCTCAAACTTTGCTTTTGGTTCATTCACAAAAAGTAAGCTAATTTCTCAAAAAAAAATCTGATTATATTTTAAAGAATATTTACTTACTAATATTTAGTATTTTATTTGACACCAAAATCACTTGTGAGAGATTTCCAGTTGAGTATTAATCCCTCGGATCTCAGTTTGACTCATAATGTTTCGTCAATGTCAGTCCACTGCAGTGCCACTGTTAAATCTATAAAATGTAAAGGAGTTGGGCCTGGCTGGAGCTTTGAGTACAGTGTTCTTTTAATGCCACAAGCTGATTATTTCTCCACTGTAATTACATTATCCTCCCCTTTATGCAGGAGTGGTCTCTGGGGACTAATGGATACAGCCATGTATAATTCATTAATCATTAGCATCCAATTTGACAATTAGACATGATTGTTGAATTTTAAATATCAATCGAAGTTGCCTTGTATCTTTTTTCTCTCTCTTTCTTCTCTATTTTAAGGCATTGCAGAGTCAAACTTTGCACTCTCTGAATTAAAATAGATTTTCAATAGGGGAAAAATTGATTTTCTGTCAAGAATTACTGTAACTTTGAAGAGTAACACTAACGTTGGCTCTGGAAAAGAAAATAAAGCAACATGCGGTGGTGCAGTGTTTTCCAAATCACATAAAAAAAGGGAAAAAAAATTACCAACAGCAAATGTATAGAAGCCATGTGCATTTTTTAATATAGCATTCATGCTTCACATTTTCAAAAACAAAGTTTCACATTTTCTTTTCAATTCTCTTACTCCAAGGCTCTCCCCCTGCTCCTCCTCCCCCTCCTCCTCCTCCTCCTCCGCTCTGATTTCAGCATGCTAATTTAGTCGGTGCTCCTCAGCATGATTCCCTCGCTCTCTCTCCCATTCTTGCTGCGATTCTGCTCCCTCCCCTCTGGGACCTGAAGATTAATATTCCTGGGCCCAACAAGATAATTACTGATACTAATTAGACATGATTATGTGAATTTGATACACTTATTACTCTAGATAATGAGTAGGACATATTATCCTAACAAGCACCCGTGCCGCTTAGTTTACTTTACACACGAGCCACACACTATATTTTCTGTTATTGTCACCTCAATCAGAAACTGATATTCTCTTGTAATTATTGAATAAAAGGCCTTGATGTGTGTTACCTGTAAGATGAGAAAGCTTTGTTGAGAAAATCAGAGAAATCTGTTGGTTTCCATAACAAAACCTCTGACGTTTTAACCTTGTAAGTGCTGGTGCGATGTCTATTGGCCTTATTAAACTGCGTCGTTTTTACAGAGTTATTTTTTTTAATAGCAAAACCGCTGTGAAAACTATCTTGTTTTTTAGACACCTGCACTACTTTTAAGTAGAATATGTTCCCCATAATGTAACATTACTTTTATTACTTTATTACTTTCAGCTGGGGTTGTTTTATTTTATATTTTTTAGAACATATTATTATATTAAATGAGAGACTTCCATTCATTTCAGTGTATTTTCTGGCTCTGACATTTGGATCTGCTCCACTCACATGACTGCAAGCATGAGTTTTTCAGAGTAGTTAGGATGTGTTGTAGGAGCTACTCGCAAACAGGAGGGAAGGACCACACATGGTTCAACCTAGCCCATGAATTAGTAAAGAGAGCCAGGCGTCCATGGCTTGCCTGATTGGAAGTTAGGGGGAGAACGCCTGCTGACGCCAGTGGAGATCGATGTGGCAGTCAGAGGGATGAGGCGAGATAATTAGCGTTCAGAGTGTATCTTGTTAATTAAGGGCTAATTAGAGGCAGAGGCGGAGGGAGAAGGGTTTTTGTGTGTATGTGTGTGTCTGTGCGGGGGGGGGGACACAGAGATATGTGCACAAATAGGGTGGCAGCAGCATTGCCATTCAGTAGAGACTACTCAAAACTGTTAACTCATTATCCTTTGAGCTTGAAGAAAACAATCATGCAAGTGAAGAATTCAAACATCTGTATGCAAAATAAGAAATGAGTATTAATTCTCTTTGTCTGTGACTTATTTTCCAGGCGCTTCCCACTCCAATAGCAGCACATCCCTCCAAACGGGCGGGTCGGTGTTTGGCGGCAGTAAAGATGGCATGCACCAGCGCTCCTTCTCTGTATCCAGCGCCGACCAGTGGAATGAAGCCATCAACACCAGTACAAGTAGCGGAGCCCGTAAGCCCTCCACCTATGCTTTCTACACTCTAATTCCCTGGTCCTATGACGCACAGAGAAATTAAAATTCACATATTATTACCACGAAGACCAGAGTAAATTAAAACAAACTTAAGGGGACCTGATCTGTGTGATCTGAGCTGTGGTGCGATGGAGCTGCCATTTCTCTAGTTTCTTCGGCAGGTGAAACAAGCCTCATTTTCATAATTAGCTGATTAGAGCTGTGATCGCTGTGACCTTTTTGGCTGCTGCTCTTTGATAGAAGCAGCATGTTCAGAGGTGAACAGTGAAGGTTAACTTACCGCCATTGATGCATCTCCACTTACTGCCTCCCTGTCACATTTCGCCCTGTCACTGTACTTGAGTGAAGTAAGAAAATATATTCACCATGTCTGCCCCCCCCCCACATCCTGTCTTTACCTTCCATCTTACTCTCTGCCCCCCCTCCTTCTGTTTTCCTCTCTTTTCTTCTGAAAAGGAAAATGAATGCTTTTCGGGGTACCATTCATCACCAGTTATTTCCCTCTCTTTGTGGTTGGCAGTAAAAAAGCACTTAAATGCACATCAACAGAATAACAGTCATTTCCATGCATGTTTGCACTCTGGTAGTTCTCATTAGCACGGCGGCGGCTCCCCCCCTCCCCATGGGCTCCCAGGGGCCCCGGCAGTTTAAAGAGCGCACTTTACGAGCGCTGCTGGAGTCCAACTGCACGGCCCTCGTGGTTCCGCAGACAAGCCTGTCTCTCATTTGGAGCTGCCAAACGATCAATTCTGCCTGGACGCAGGCACTTCCATCACCCCCTACCCCTGTCTCCCATCAGCAGCATGCCCAAAGCAGAATTACTTAGATTCGTGGGGTCCTCAAATAAATGAGCATGAGTGTGTGTGTGTGTGTGTGTGTATTCTGTCTTCTGTATGTGTTTCCTTGCTGAATTTCTGTGTGTGGCTGTTTGTATGTGAATTTCTTTTTCCACAGAGCGTGTTTGCATTATCGTGTGTGTGTGTGTGTGTGTGTGTGTATATTGGGGGGGGGGGTGCAACAAAACTGCAGAGAACAAATACGACTTCCTAAACATTGTGCTATTGGAAATAAGGAGGCTAGAATTTCCTATTTTCATGTTTGGTAAACTGTAAAGCCTTTAATATTAACATAGCTCATTAACCAGCATCCAGTCTTCAACTAAATCAGACACAATTTGCTCCATTATTTTATTTTCTTCAATTATTTTCATGCTACTTTTAAGGTAACCACAAATGAGCTTGAATGAGGCAAATGAGCTGAAAATAATAGTAGAAACGATGTGTCAAATGATAGATTATGTTAGAGGAAGAGAAGTGTCTGTAATCAGTGCATAGTCAGTGCAGACAGTTAAAGGCTTACACCGAATGCAGCATCAAAAACTTTGCTGAATATCTTGCTGTTGATGTCTCCTTACAGTTTAAGAATCTGCATGAAAGTAGCAGAGTAGATCTGCAATGTAAAGTGATGCCAGACTGTCACAACACAAACTTGATTGAAATGCAACCCTCTTATCTTCCATCCTAATGTGTCTTCAATAATCAATAGAGGGTGTTCCACAGTAACGGGTGCTCATGTTTTGCCATTTGAATTGACTCCAACCAAGCCCAATCACTCCATTATCCTTGGTGAAGGTTGCAGGTTAACATAAAATGTGATTCTGAGATGCAAAAACAGCAGATTGATGATTCACCAGAGAATGAATGCATCTTAGCCAGGTAACCATTTCCATATTATTTAAAGAATGCCCTCATTTGTAAACCTATTGAACAAAGGCAGAAGCAGAGGTGGTAGTAGCATCTCTTGAATATTGAGCACAGATTTTTGATTAAATTCTGGCCCAATTTTTCTATTGCTTGCATTCATAAAGACACTCATTCTTAATGCACCAGATGCTTGTTTAGATCCTGGTCTCCTTCGTACACCTCAATCTTTGAGCCTGAATTAAAAGCAAGAGGCTCAAACAGTCAATTGATAGGCTGGTTGTTGACAATAACTTAAGTCTTTGTCAATGCATGAGTGAAAGTCAAAGTCAAAAGACTGCTGCACTTCAGTGTCATTGATGTGTCGGGCCGCAGTTCTGATGCCCTAAAACAGGTGAAATTATGCTAAAGTTTCCTGATTAAATACATTCTTAAAAACAACCTTAGAGTGATGTTTAGTCTGTTCATAGATTATCTACAAATAAATGAATTGACAATAATATTTATGAAAATATTTTATCCAATTTTTTTGATATTAAATTTGTAAAATAGTTTTATCAGGTTAAAAAAAGTGACCCTGGAAATGTTTTAACTCTTACCTGACATTTAATGGAGTTGATTGATTGATTTAATAAAGAAATATCCATCAGATTAACCTGTAATAACTGAAATAATGGTTAATTGCAGGAGGGCTCTTTAACCATGTGAATTTTAAGCTGAAGCATCATTACTTACTGACAATGCAGCAATACGTAACTGAACGAAGTAAATAGGCACATAACAA
>JAMQGT020007458.1:0-37394 GCA_024447675.2 Pterophyllum scalare | reverse complement strand
GTGCTGGTCTGGGTTCGTTACGTATTGCTGTCGTGCTCCAGAACAACCATGAAGGATCAGAGATAAGAGCGTACCGCACAGAAACTTTCAATCCATGAACATGGTCAAAGATTTACCGTGTCAGAAATGACAATTCAGTTTGTTTTTAAAAGAAACAAGAAGTTATAGTTGTTGACAAATGCACTTGATGCCTTAAAAAAATAAAAAATAAAAAATTAATTTATGCATCTGCTTATAAATGCCAAGCAGACATATTCCTCAGCTCCCAAGGTAAATGGGCAACATTAGATAGAGTCAGCAGCCTACAGCAGTCCTGGCTGAGAGGACTGTCATAAGTTCACTCAGGCAGCAGAGTGTGTGCGTGTTTGTGCATGCATGCCTTTTTGGACTCCGTCTCAAAGGTGGAGGGCAACATCTCTGGAAATAGTTTGAGGAAGACTGGGAGAAGGAACTCCATGAAGGGGACGATGATAAACACCATGAAGGGCACCAGACGGAAGAGGTCAGCACAGGTCCTCATCAGCTGCAACAAACAAGAACAATACAGGATGTAAAGAAAATGTAGGAAACAGGGGTCAGTATTTATGGTGTGGTACTGCCATCTGTGGCTCCTTTTCCTACAGCAGAGGCAGAAGAGGGGTGATGAGCAGCCATGAAGGAGCGGTCCTACTTAAAGCACGGATCGCAGTATATAGTGTGATTGATTGTTAGGGATGCACCGATATTGGTCGGACAGCATCTCAAACAGCTACACTGAGCGTCTGTGACAAGGGGAAATTTATGGGGCTGATCTATTCAATTTATTCTATTTACTTTCTCCTCCATGCTCAAATGCAGCTGGTGATGGTAGCCCTGGTTCTGTTCTGGAGGGTCACTTTAACCAGAGCTTCCAACAAGTGGAAAACTGGTTCACAAGCTGCTACGCCAAGCAGAACAAGGTCTACCAGCTGCAGTCCAAGATAGTGGAAATGCGTGAGCATCGCTGTTTCATAGCTTCTATAACAATAACTGTCTATTCCAACCCTGAAGGGATATACATTTGAGTAAACTAGTAAAAAGTTTCCTAAATATTGATGTGGACTTGGAGGCACTGAGGAAGTAAACAGCCATCAGTCTGCCAGTCAAACCTCTGGTTTCCATTGCTATAAAAGTAAACATACCTGCACAGTATTGCCTAGTAATATTCGCTCACTACAGAGCACTGGCAACAGTGTACACATTTAATCAGCTGGTAAACAGAATATGCATTAAATAAATAAGAAATGTGTTTAAGGGATCTACATCTGTTACGTTTATTTTAACTGAAGAATTAAATGAGCTCTTCAGATGTTTCTTATACAACTTTCCAAGTTTTACAGGAACTGTAACACCGGTTGGAGGTAAATTATGAATTCTGAAAAATACTGTATGCACAAGTATGATGACTTCACTGTAATTCAGTGTTAAAAGTAGTACAGATTCACCACTTTATAGGATACTGTAAATTCATAATTCACTCAAAAAAAAAACTTAAGCTTTAAAATGTACCCACCCCCACACACACACACACATTATTGAAACAAACTTTTGCAGTTTGCATTTAACTTCTTTTGCATAAACATAAATCGGTCACAGTTAAAAGAAACCGTATAGGCATGATAAACTGACTCAAAAACAATATTCCTGTATAAAATAATGTGGTCATTTTGATTGCAAGCAATAGAGAGACAGAGCAAGAGAGGGAGACGGGTTTACAGCACCAACTACACCGGGTATTAATCAATCCTTAACACGTAACAGTCATGGCAGGCAGAACAGGACATATTTCATGGCAGGATTTTGTGCCACAGATTATATTTAACGTCATTTGGGATTATCAAAGTCAGTGAACAAAGAAGGTAAAGCCTCACATCGCTCTTCCTTTTTGTATTTTCAGCTCCTGACACAAAAACAGTCAGCTGATGAATAAACTGAACACAGCAGTGTTTTAAAACAAACGATCAGGCTGAAACGAGTCTCAGTAACAGGCAGGAAGGAGGAGGGGAACAGGATGACTCTGGAGCTGAGAGTTTTGTGATGAAAGTGAGCAGAAACCAGACAAACTTCTGTTATGCACAGACTGCCGTCTATGACTACAAAACATCACAGGCTCCAAATTACGCAGGACAAAGCTGTGCAAAGTAAACTAAAAGTTAATGTTTTCAAAAATTAAAAGCTAAACTCAGCGCAAACCTCCAAGATTAAAATTAGACCGTCTATTCCCACACAATAATGTACATTTAGGCTCCCTTACCCTTCTCCTTTCCCTGCGTGTGAGCACTTGTCCGTGCAGCAGCCTCCACACCATCCGGCCAGCAATCTTGGTATCAATGCCGAGTAACCGGAAGCCGTTGTAGTAATGCTTCAACTCATCCACAACCCTCTGATACAGAGACTTCTTCACAAGCGCTTTCTCCTTAACTGGAGTGGCGGTGGCTGCGGTGGTGGTTGGCGCTGGAGGGGGAGCCGACGGAAGTTGGGATTGAGGTGCAGCAACCACAGACTCCTTTTTATCTCCTGAAGAAGCATCGTGAGCAGCAGCATCAGCAGCAGGAGGGGGTGGTGGTGAGGTCTTAGTGTCCTCCTGCTTTATGTCCTGGAGCCAAACACCTGAGCTGTGTAGGGAGCGGGCGAGGGCGGCACAGCTGTGGCTACGGCCGAGGGGGTGACCACGGAAACAGTGATGGTGACCATAACGAGAGGACCTGAGTGGGAACGAAGGCGAGACGTGGCAAGGAGGGACTACGTGGACATACGCTTTGGAAGACAGAGAGGAGCAGCTGTGCCTCTTGGATAACAAATATGATCCCCTGTTAGAGAAAAAAAAAAACTGCTTAGACAGATATGCACAATACTCTCCTTACATGTGTGTTTAAGTAACTTATGAATTAGTCAATAACTGTTATAATTGCTGAATAAAAGCACAGAATTGGTTCAGCTTAGAATTTCCAGCCTTATAAATGAACTCCTCTGGATTTAGATCTGAACAGGGGAGTCAGATATACAGGTCACAAGTCAGAAGTGGACTCAAAGGGTCCAATCAGGCCCACTAGATGGCTTTACAGTATACAAATGTTTCAAATTTCAAAAGGATGCACTGCCATTTGTGCTGTGGTGTGGACCAAGTGCACTGCTACACAGGAGATGTTTAGTTCCAAAATAATCTACATGTGTAGGCTTTGTACCTTTAAAGCTCCACTGTGAGGTTTAAATTGTCTGATGATGATTTACAGAACCAAAGCAAATCCTTCACATTTCAGAACTTAGAAATGGTAAATATTCAAAAAGTATTGCTGCGTTTCTCCCACACAGACTTCACTTAGGCAGGCCACGCAAATACAGCAATGTTGCCTGAGTTTATCTGGCACTCAGAGATTTTGGCCATCTCCCAGAAGAAAAATCCCCAGGACTCAGATAAACATATTTTTAACCAGTTATTGTAAAGTAGGGTGTCACTTAGTCAAGCACAAAAATGTGCTTTTGTTTACTAAATGTATTTCTGACAAATAAGGTACGTACGTGTGCCAGGAAAAACCCTTCTACCCATCAATCCCCCTACTCTTATTTGAAAGTTTAGCTGCTGCTGCTGCTAACCAGCATCAGGTAGGTCGGCTGCATTGCTTTTGTGGTAATCCCCCAGCTTCCACACCAGACAGACTCTCCATTAATAATCAGCCTAAAGCGGGTGCGTCTGGTGCAAAACAGCAGGGTAGCAAAGTTTAATTATTTAATTGGCTAATCCCTTACAACTAGCAGCTCACTTCAGGAAGCAAAGTCACAACACACGTACGCTGGTGAAATCTTAAGGAATTAAGGTTAAAAAATAAACTATTTTAAAAAATGGACAACAGGCAAGCTCAGTAACCAATTCTTTATGAGGGAGATAAGAGGACGTGATATGAATATGTAGATCAAATTTCCTTTTATACTACATACTGTTCAGTGACTGCTTTATCTAGGGCTGCTAGACAGCTACACCCATAACAACAACTGAACAAACTACTTCCAGCTCAGGGTTGTAGATACTTCTGCGTTCACATTCACGCTCAAAATATTTTGATGAATCACCACATCACTGATTCAACTCACCATTCAGCCCTTTCTAGGAAACCTTCATCCGTTTAATAACACGTTTAGAGAGATAATAAATCACGTTGCATTTCTGGCATCACAGTGAACCTCTGGCATCAGACGGCTCTTCCTGCTCCAAACACTCCCACTGTTACTATATGCGCATGAATACAGAGGACTTTTCTCACTTCTGGAAGCTTTTGTGTAAGGGTCAAATACAGTTTGAGGTCACAGTTTACCTCCACAGACCCTCTGCTACTAAATACATATTAATGCAGTTTAACAACTGACTTCACAGTTTGGGAAGCAAACATGAAGTCACAGTTTGCCCGGGACACCTCCCCCCACAAGCCCAAACAGTGCCTGCTACTAACTATACACAGGCACTGTAGGACCTAACAATTGTGCAGACCAGACTCCCTGTGGATAACCACCCTCTGAGGAGCTCTTCTGATGACTACACACCTTCAAGGGCTTTCAAGTTAATAACAGGAACTGTAACCAAACACGCTTACCTGGGGACCCTTAAAAACTCTTGTCTAAGACCCAAATTCATTCTCAGTTCCTGCAGTCCAGACACAATAGTTGGTTTTTACTGCAGCAGTTCTCAGAAGCATGGAAAAAGTTTGTCCAATTCCTAAGTGGCCATTAATGCAGCTTAAGTTTGGGATTACACTCCTTGGCGTGCGTGCACACACGGACGCCTGCATACTCTCAGGTCTAATCCTAATGCTATCAGAAGGGGACGTTATTCACCTTTGGGCACGTACACAAATTAAACAATGTATGGCAACCCATTACCAATCATTTATTTTAACATGATTGAACACACCATAGCTCTTTTCTGATCAAAGCATAAGATGGGGTTTGAACCATGCATCACAAACCTGATTAATTCATACATTTAAGCTGGATTAAGCTTTTCAATTTTATACACTAAAACAGCAGTCCACTTATGTTTACACTCAAGTGTTACCCACAAACACTGAGCACTAACAAGCACTTGTAAAGTACTTTTTAAATTTGAGTTTCCTTTTGTAAATCCAACTTCTCTCACATACATCTGTTGACCCCCACCCCACCCCCGTTGTAAACTCAGTGCTGTTGTAGCTTCCTGACCGTTTAGTGTACAGCTGAGTTATACACATTGTGCACCTGCCGGGTATACGTGACGTTTGCAAACAAACTCAGCTGCCCTTTCTGCTCTTGGATCATAAGTGTGTCCTTCTGTGTGATAAGACGATGATTGGGCTCTGCTGCATAAGGCCTGACTTAGACTTCTATGATGGGTCTTTTCAGGGACTACATACGTAACCTACGTTGCCAGCATTTACACTTGTGCAGATAAATTGTGTGTGTTAATTACCGTGTGGTGGTGTCCCAGTGTTTCACCTGCAGTGCCGGCCGACAGTAACACAAAATGCTGGGAACTTTTTCCCCTCCTGGGACCTTGCTCTTTGTGGTGGTCCTCTTTTTTTTCTTTTTTTTTCCTCTTTTCCATATGCGAGTAGAATTGTCCCTCTAGTTTTTTTGTATTCTTTTTTCCTTTTCCGCTACTTTGTTCATTCCCTCACACCCATTCCGACAGTTTCAGCAATCTCCCTCCAGGAATTTGCTGACATGTGAATCCTTATATTGATACTATGATTATTATTCCTTATATTGATGCAATGATTTTTAAATCAGTGAGGGAACAACAAACTGCAGGGGAAAATAGCCGGAAATGCACGAGAGGAACTGACGGTGCTGAACAGGCCAATCACAATCCTTGTCTTCTACAACACAGCAGACTGCAGCAGAGAAATTATTCACCTTGTATGAAAGTGACATTAACACTCAAACAGCATTATGCATTGTGGTGATAAATTTGCAATTTTTTAAAATCAATTTGAAAGTTTTCCTCATTACAAGAAAATCCCAAATTAAACGAATACGTTTTTGTCAATTTGTAATTCTAAGCTAATTTTTCCCTCAAATTACCAATTTTTTCCTCATTAATTTGCAAGTTTTAACATTTGCGAGGGCTTGTTTTTATTTTTGACAAAGATAACTTTTACCCCTTCAGTTTTGCAACCTTTTTTCCTCATTAATTAGCAAGTTTTTTGTTGTTGTTGTAAATATGACTATAAGCATACATTTTTCCTCAAATTTGAAAACATACCCCGTATTAATTTGTGTGTGTTTTTTCCTCATTTTTTTTCTTGTCAATTTGAATTTTTTGTTGGAAGTTCGAGAGTTTTTTTGGCATAAGTTTGTTGATGTTCTCTTTTTAAAGCGGTGTGTGTGTGAAATCCAGCATTGGGTTGCGCCCTTTGTTTATTTGTAGCAGAGGCTAACAACGTGCCCTGACTCACCGTTTGTGCCAGCTTACAAACAAAAAGCAAAAGTACCCAAACACAAAGAAAAGGAAAACTGTTGGTTTGCAAAAGTAAAGAAACAGTGTCAAACTTACTTACCTTGATCTTGTAACTGCGAGGAGCACCTGGTAACTAAAGACTGCCATTGTGGGGCCAAATTACAGTACTCTGTTAAACGGAGACACAGGGAGGTTAGAATTTACTCTTACGGGAAAAGACCAGAGAACTATAATAGTGTTAAACTAGCATTAAGACAACGGGGCAGCAAATAAACTCCGTTTTTATGTAACAACAGCTTTGACGTGACTAAACTGAGAGGTACTAAACACTAAACTCCACTAGTTTACTTACAAAAGCAAAACAAAACAAAAAAATACACCCAAACCTTACTCCGCCTCTTTTTAAAAGGGTAAATTTCCGCTAGAGAAAGACAGCTCTACGCTAGCCTAGCCGCTCAGCTAAAACGGAGCTAACTGGCTAACACAGCCGGTTAGCCCGTTAGCTTAGCCGGCTGGTGCTAATGAAATGGCAGCCCACCAACCTCCAGCGACGATGGCCGAGCTATGGCTGCCGTGGCAGACTGGGCGTTGTAAGGTTTCTCGGTAGGACGTAAATAAGACCGTCCATCCACAGCACTCGGTCGAAGTAAACAGGAACGACGAAAGCAACGGCCGGTGGGGTGATAAACCCATTTACGATGGGTTTCTGCGTTTAAAGCGCCTTCGGACGCACCAGATTGGAGACGCTTCGCTGACGGTTTCTGTCTGTGTGCAGCTGACACAGGCAGCTGCACTGAGAGGTCACACCGGACATGCGTAAATGCTGTGTGAGGAGCGCCGAAGATCGTGTGTGCCAGAGAGTAGCGATGGCTTACTCTCTGGGCGAAAAAAAAGTATCCACATTCTGCTCAGTGCAAGAGCAGAGATGGTAGCTAGCATTAATTAAAACATTTAGAGGAGACAAATGAATGAAATAGCAAACAATCTTTAACTTCATACTTAAGGTGATTTACATATTGTATATAGTCTGCTCTGTTAATCTGTTGTAATAAGCGTGGTCAGTGAGACAGTGGGGAGGTGTGTGGTAGGAGTGACAGATGGGTTCAAGGTGGTGATCAATCAGTTTTTGGGCACCTTCTGCAACGTCTTCCCAGTTTAACCCGTTTCTCACAGGTAGCACTGGGATTGTGGGAAATATGCATCAAAAGGAAAAGAAGGTCAGAAGTCAGACTGTTTTTCTAAGCCAGTGGTTCTATAATTCTTTCTGTCATGCTCCACTTCTCACCCCAGATACCACTATTTTATCTTTTATGTTTATTATTAACTAGAAAAAACAAGTACCGAGTTGAATTCTAGTTAAAGAGAGGTTGGTGCAAATAGCGCACTGATTTTTTTATTGCCCCACAGTTTGAGAACCACTTCTCTAAGCGATGCAGGGTTTTCTCAGAGTCAAAGCTTGGGATGAAGTTTTCCAAAGGAGTATTGCAAGGTAGAAACCGGAGCTAGAGCACAATCAGGAAGACCAGTGGTGACCATCAGAAGATCAATACACAAGGTATTGTTCAGTGATAAACAAAACAGAGACAGATGCTAACATTTTTGTAGTGCTGTCAAACTCATTCCAGATATGTGGACCTCTACAGGTCACACGAAAACTCTGATATTTTAAGGAGAGGAAGAGTATACTAGGATAAGATCACAAAGTTTGTCATTGAGTCAAAATGCTATATTCTACTTTACATTCTACTTTCTATAGACTCACTATAGGCCCCTCCTCTTAGTCTTTTTCTATCTCTTATTAATAAATTATTGTATTATTCACATGCATATAGCCTACTTTTGCAATTCCAGGGCTGATTGCTGGCAGATTAGCAAAAAGAGAAGAGAAGCAAGGAAAAGAAAGAGGGGAAAAAATAAGTAAAGCACAACAGGTCACCAACCACTGCATCTGTAAAGAAATATATTAAAAAACATAAACAAATACCTAGCACCTGAAAGGACAACAAAAACTGATGCAAAAACATACAATCTTGCTGTATCGTGTGTGTGTGTGTGTTTGTCATGTAATGTACTTAATAATGAAGGTGAGAAGCCGTAACAACGCCCCTGAAAGCCAGAGGCAGATAAAGACTCAGCAGCCCCTCAAGAGCACTGAAGACCCAAGGTCACAAGTTCCAATGACAACCACATGCCCACCCCAGCAGAGAGGAGGGAGGCCCCAGGCAGAGCCCCCACAGCCAAGGGGCAAGAGAACCAGAGGCAGTGTGAAGCCAGCCTTCCCAGAGACCAGCCATTCCAGCACAGGCTGAGCGCAGGGCCTCAGAGCCAAGTGCTTTTTCTATATCTAAGCATCTTGTCTAACATTTCTAAATACACTCATGGTCTGATGGATGCATCGAGGCCAACCTGAGGTTTAGCATCTTCCCAGGAAGTTTTGATACGAAGAGTGGAGTAACTGGGAGTGGAGTAACCTCTACCTACGTACCTACTGCACCACTGTGCTACTGCCTGAACAGATTCATTGACATATAAAAGTTAGAGAAGTGGTCCTGATCTGATTGTGGACTACAACACGCAGAAACAGAGGCAGAGTGACAGGTCTTTCCTTTCCCGCCTCCTCGCCTGAGCTGCAGATAAGGCGAGGAGGCGCATAAAAGCCAATCAGAGACGCTGCTACAAACGTAGTTACAGTATTTTCATGGTGCTGTGCTCACTGAGATAAAAATGTAATAACAGTAATCATAAAAAGTAAATATTTAACACTGTTCATCCGCGATAAAAGTGGTTAAAAACCCTCTTCTGTAGCCAATTTTTTTTACACCCCACACATGCATTTCCTTTTTTTTAAATTTCACAGCCTATTTCACTTGCTGCCCCTGTTCCCTGTTTTCTCCTGTTAAACTGAGTTATAAACTACACCTCCCGGGGTGCCTCTGCTTGACCCTTGCGTGCAGCCTGCATCTGTGTGATTTTGGCGCTGAGCTGAGGAGCTGGATCCACCGAGAATTTAAAAAGAAAAAAACGAAGAAGGGAGAAAAGGGGGGGGGCAGAGCGCTTTTGTTAAGGCAGAGGAAGAGGGTGCTAGAGATTATTATGAAGAAGAAGACAGGAAGGAGGTTGCGATCAGGTTGAGATTTCTCCGGTAAGGTTTTCGGGTCCTCACACTGACGAAGAGCCCCGCGCTGGGATTGGGCAGCGACCAGATAGCGTAACACCCTCTCCTCCTCCTCCTCCTCTCTGTGGAGAATTGCGTTAAAACGAAAAGGAAAAGGCCTGAGCTTCACCAACATCACAGGATTATTATTATTTTTTTTATTATTTTTGTACCCCCCTCTTCCTCCTCCTCCTGTAGATTAAACGAGGAAGCATTGCTGGCTGGTGTATGTGTTTAGAATGGGACACGCTGAAGGTATTGACATTTTTTTGTGTATTTCCCTGCATCTTTCGACTCTGCTATCAAAATCTGTGCTGCTGCTGCCGCTCCTCCGCGTCGGCCGCGTCTGCATGCTGCATCTCCTCGGTTTTAGTCGTAGCCAGCTTGTTTTCGGGCACATTTTCCCCCGAAACCGCTAGTGATGGAGGTATAATCACGGCAGACAATTTGATTTAAAGGGGCACAGGCAGCCATATTGGCACTGGTAGCGTTAGCCTAGCCAACATTAGCTTCCCCCTCCTTCTCCCCCACTCCACCTCCTTTCATCTTGTTTCATGTGCGCTTAAATGGATTTTAAATCATTAATAAATGGAAATGTGTAGCCGAATGTGTCAGAAAGACAAACTGACCCGTCCCCGTCGTGTGCCTCGTTTTCTAACCGTTTAAATTGCTTCTATCTTTACGTTACGATGCCTTTGATGCCAGGTAGCTTCAAGCTAACATCGCAGGAAGCTGTAAGATCAGTCAGTGAAACCTTTTCTTTAATGCCCGTGCAGTCGTGTTTTTTGTTTATTTTAATAAAAATCACACACCTTCAGCCAGCTATAATCTCTAGCACACTATATATATGCACCCAAGTTATACTACAAGTCCTTTTAGGGGGGTAGTGACCGCCGGTTGACACCTTTTGGATGTTTACATCACCGTTGTTCACCTTTCTCAAAGCTGCTAACAAGTTAAGCCGCAACAAGAGTATTAGATTATCCACTCATCAGTCTTAACCTGATTAATTAAATCAGCTCAGGCGGTTAAAAGTGTCCAGTGCATGAGGTCAAACCCGCCTGGTAGCTGCTCTTTGTTTTGTTTTGTGCGGGCAGGCCACCATGTGTTTGTGTTGCTGAAAGTAAATACACAAAATTACTTAAGGCTTGTGGAGAGGAGTGTGCACAACCTCTCAGTATAAAATACGAAGGTGCCCCGAATTTGTGATAATACATTTGGATTGGGGGGGGGGGGTCTGCAATTCAGACCACCCTGTGAGTTTATCTTAGTAAAAATTATTAATAACTGTTCTGCAGAGCTGTAAAGTCAATCTCTTTAAAAAAAACAAAACAAAAAAACCCAGCATTTAATAATCAGTTTAATGCTGTAAAACTCTCAAAAATTCTTACATTTGAGGAGCAGGAGCCCGGTGAAGCTGCCACTGAAGTGAAAATCAAATTTGTGTAGTTAATGGTCAGCTAATCTGGAGCTTGTTAGGGGCAGAGGCTGGAGTGGAGAGGTGTACGTTTTCACAGGGTCAAGCATCCACTGGTCAAAGTAAAAAAAAAAAAAGAAATCACATTATTTTATGGTAGAAACTTGAAAATATTTTAACCTGAAAACAGCTGATACATGGCAAACCAAGGACTGTAGATGGCTGATTTGTTTCCAAAACTTTATGAAGGTACCCTGCAGCGTACACGGGACACGAAGTGGGGGGGTCTAACGATCTCTGTTACCTCAGTTTCACTATACATAGTAATACTCACAAACAAAGATTTACCAAAGGCCCGATCACTTGATGATGAACAAAAAACAAATTCCATTACACTGCTGTGTTTCCAGTTAGTTTGTTGGTATAATAATAAAAAGTCTTATAGAAAATATCTAAACTTGCGCTTTATTGTAACTGATGAGACAACTTTGGCTTTGCTCTTAGTTTCTCTTCATTTACAATTCCAGTTTGATACATTTCACTTGCCAGATCTTTTTGGTTAGGCTTAGATAAAAGATTATTGCTTTGGTTAAAATATGTCTCTTCACAAATGAGGTTTACAAAAAGGTACCCAGTGCATTCAAATGTGACACAAACATCCATGTGCGACAACTTGGGATTCCTGAGCGAAACCTTAATTTGTGAACATGTTGGCTTAATTAGCTACTAGAAAGTTAATGAAAAAAGGTCCAGAAATGGGGACCAGAAACACAGATGTGTGTACTGTTAATCTGTTGCTCCCTGTTAAATAAACTGTTAATGATTCCTGAAGGATAGACGTAAACATCTCGGAGATGATTGGCTGTGTGCTTGTTGAGTTCTCCTGCGGTTCATTTCATTGTGTGTATCTCTGTCTGCAGGTCCAGTCAA
The DNA here is from genome assembly GCA_024447675.2 of Pterophyllum scalare. Taxonomy (NCBI): domain Eukaryota; kingdom Metazoa; phylum Chordata; class Actinopteri; order Cichliformes; family Cichlidae; genus Pterophyllum; species Pterophyllum scalare. Next base: position 25,448 of record JAMQGT020007458.1, on the reverse strand, counting down.
AGAAAAAGACAGTTAAGGATGCAGGAGCCCAACAATGGATTTCTCCTTCTCTTTCATGCAAGGGATCATGGGAAATACAATTCAGCAACCCCCTCAGCTCATTGACTCCGCCAACATCAGACAGGAAGGCACCTGCGACACCGGCAGTGACCCGGGTGAGGATGGTGGTCCCTCCTACGATGCAGCCCTGGATGCGGAGTTTCCGTACCCGCCAACGGCTTCGGAGGACATGCCGCAGGTCCCCAATGGCTACCCGCCGGGTTTGGGCATATACGAGCCACAGGCTAAGTTCTCCGTGTACTCACAGTTCCCCAATGGCTCGGCTAATGGCTACGGGGCCATACGGAGCTACGGGGACCACGGCCTCATGTCGATGGAGGGGACGGTCCTGAGAGGTCCTGGTCTCCAGGAAAGACCTCTGTCTCCCGTGTCGCCTCCACTGCCCACACATCACCCACACCTCCACCACCACCATCATCACCCTCACCACCACCACCATTCACACCACATCCATTCAAATCCACCTCACATACAAACTCACTCACACCCACAGAGTCCTCCGCTGCCACCCCTGCCCTCCCAGCACCATCTACCCCAGACACCTCACATCATGACCCACAACCTCCCCCCTCCTCCCCCATTACACCTGCCTTCATCCAGTCCTCCTCCCTCGCTTGTGGACAACACCCCCTCATCTCAACCTACGCACGCCCCATCTAACACTTCTGGTGGGGTGCTAAAGAAAACCAGCTCTCCGGAGATCAAGCTGAAGATCATAAAGACGTATCAGAATGGAAAAGAGTTGTTTGAATCTGCGCTGTGTGGAGACCTGCTGCAAGAACTACAGGTAATGTCCAACAGCTTTATAGTCAACATAAATTTTCTTTTTTTTTTTTTTTTTTAATTCTAAAGATGCTTTTACTGCTGAAGGTTAGGTGAAAGTGTGAAAATCTGCACAGTTTTCAGAATCACTTCTAACATGTTTTTTCATCTTCTTAGAACAGGGCTGGAGAACTGAGGACTCTCCCGAGTTTATTTTATGTTTTCAATAAATTAGAGAATAATGCACTCACTATTGCAAAATTTGGAATATTTAAGGAATTCGTTCCCCAGATGTTCTGACTGAACCACGCAATCTAGACTTTATGGCTAGCCATTCCTATCATAGATATGAAAATACTAACTTTGAAGTACAAAATTCAGTTGGGGTGTTCTCGACCAGGTCCAAAGACCAAGCCAATGAGCAGCAAAGTCAAAAGAGATGACGGTGTGACTGGAATAGCACGGTCTATGACGTCACATGGGTCATTGATGAGTTTTAAAAGTCTTCAGAAGCTGTACACCATCAGATTCAGCCGCTCAAAGTTTGGATAGCAAGATAAGAAGCGCAGTCTTGTTCATCTGGAGGTAATGGGGTGAAAGTGCATTTTCCAGTCTTTGTATAATGCATATGTATGTACAATCATATATATAATATATATATATATATATATATATATATACAAAGGAGTTTAAAGGAGTTTTTCACATTATGAGCAATTCTGGTTGAGACTGCAGCTAATCCGCTGTACTGTTTCATTTAAAAAGAGGACTAATGTTCTATATTTATTGGCAGTTAAAAAAACCTTTTTACTTGAAGTTAAAGCTGAAATGATTATCTGCATATTCAGAGGATCAACAAAAACTAACTGACAAGACATCCTGTTAATGATTATTGTGCATGCCAGATAACTGTGATGCCCCTCAGCTCAGTTTGTGCACAGTGTTGCATGCTGTTCTTCACTCTTTCTTTCCTAAGAAGTAAAAGCATCAAGTTTAACTGTTTAGCCGACTTTATGTGCAGAAATATTAATATTAATATTAATTGTACTGGATTAGCTGGTTATCCCTCATTTTATTGTAAATGAAATATGTTTAAATAGTTTTTTTCTTAAAACATAACAAGTTTCAAGTTGCTTTATTTTTAACTTTTTACAAACTTTTAATCATCTTTTAATCATATTTCACAGTCCTTTTTAACATAAACACAAGTTTCTCACTGTGTATGTTAGTTTTACGACCTTGCCTTTAACTTTGTATGTTTTTATTTATGTGCATATCATTAAAACTACACCTAAAGCCTTTATGTGTCAGTCCTACTATTAAGCTGTGTACTCAGTAAGAAACTGAATGAAAAGAGCAGAACCTGACTTTAAACTGAACTGATCGTACTCCTACATCCAGTGAGCTTTGGTTTATAGATGATTAAGTCTGAAAAAGATGCCTGAAACATAGTTCAGAGATGCTGCAAACTGATTTGCACCAAAACTTCAGACGGGTGGGGGTGGGGGGGTGATTATCAATTATTTTAATTATAAAATAGTCTGTCTTGTACTATGCCAGTTAATAGTGAAACGTGCCCATTAAACCTAAACTAGGTGTGGAAAATAATTTTTAGTTTAACTGAAATAAAACTAAAAATTAGACTTAAAGAAAAACACAGAAACTAAGTTAAATGATGCGGTGTTCTAACAAAACTAAAATACAAATAATGTCAGATAGCTAGGAGAAATTAAAACTGCATCCCAAACAAGAGCTCAGGTCTCAGGAGGTTAACAGAAGTTTGTGCATATTTCTGAGCAGTTTAATTAACAAAAGTATATTTTATGAGTAAATGAAACCCCACTTTACAAAAAATGGATTACAGTATTTTTTTGTTAGTCGTTCTAACGAGACTCAAAACCTTGTTGGAGACAATGAGGTTGTGCATATGTAGGAAAAACCAGCATAAACACAATTAGTTAATAATTATGACCATAAGAAAATCTTCACATTTTAGAGACATTTTGTCCTTGAAAAATTCCTTAAATTTTCCTTAAGTTTTCCCCATTTTCGAAATTGTTGCATATAATTTTTTTAAACTGCACATTTAAAGTGGACCTTTTATGCTTTTCCATGTTTCCTGTTGTGAATATGCTCATATTAAACATGGCCAAAGCTTCAAACACTGAGGTCAGCGTGTGTGCAACTAATCCCGGTGAGCCAAAAGTTGCTGCTCTAAATTTTGGATTTTATACTTTTATTTTTTTTTCCTTCAACTTTTGGCTCTATATGATGTCAGGTTTAGTGGACCTCATTCATTTAGTTAAACCAGGCACTATTAAAGGCACCTTTGTTTATGAGGGGCAGCCAATCAGAATAAAGTTGGCTTTAAGGAAGCTAAAATGACTTGTTTTCAGAGGGTGGATAAACTGCGCACCATGGTATGAGTATAAGATAAACAAGGATTATTTTAAACTGTGAATCATGCAACGCTATTCTGCTGGAGTCCAAGAATAAAAATATGCAGATGGAAAAGAACTGAACAGGTCCTGTTTAAGCCCAAGAAACCTGAGGAAAAATTGCAGTGCATACTAATTGGAAATCTTATCAGTCCAATTTTATTTTAATGGAATATTACACTGTGCACATCTTAGTTTACTTTTAATTATCCTTTCAAAAGCCCTCAAGCAGTGGAAGTCTGAGGAAATTTTGATTTGTTTTTTTTTTTTTTAAATTATAAAACCAAAAAAATCAACTGATGTTTCATTGCTGCTGATTTCCTTCTCTGCATTTTCTCATCTTCAGGAAGAGTCTCAGAAGAACGTGGCCGTTGCAGGCGCAGCGCAGACATGAGAGGAAGAAGGAGAAGAGGAAAAAGAGTGCAAGACTGCTGCTGCAAGCCCAGGAACAGAGCCTGGACCAGAGCCAAACACAGCCAGGTACCACGGGCCAGACAGAGGACACCCACGTCCAGCCCCCGCCAAAAGAAGCACCGCCGGCCCAGACAGAGAAGCCTCCGAAGACCGTTATCAAAACTGAACCAAAGACGCCGAAGGCAAGCGCTCGCCTGTTCACTCAACAGGTCTTTGCGGATCAGTCGCTGTGGTGTGTAGTAAACATTTTGAAAACATAACAGGGACTTGTTTGTGTTTAGGTTCCTAAGGTCCATCATCCATCAGTCATCCAGGAGACGGGCTTCTGTAAGGAGTTTGTAATAGGAGATCTGGTGTGGTCCAAGGTGGAGACCTACCCCTGGTGGCCCTGCATGGTGTCCTCAGACCCACAGATGAAGGTTCACACTCGCATCAACACCAGAGGTAAAATCCTTTTAAAAAAAACAAACAAAAAAAAACACTTAATAGTCTTTATCTGCTTGTTGTCTTTTACAAGTGTATAAATGTGTAAAAGCAGACGTGCCACAACTTGTTTTCTTTCTTCTGTTGCCGTGCAGGTCACAGGGAATATCACGTCCAGTTTTTTGGCAGTGTCGCAGAGAGAGCGTGGATCCATGAGAAGAGGATAGTCGTGTACCAGGGGAAGCAACAGTTTGATGAGCTTCAGGCTGAGACACTTCGCAAAACCACAAACCCTGTAGAGAGACACAAAGTATGCACAGATGGGGCATTTATTTTTCAGACTCAGAAAACAAACCATTTAAACTGAGTTTTTGTTGTTTTCTGATGATGTTTATTAACCAGAATTAACCTTATTTTCAGCTGCTGTTACACTGGTGGATGCTCATATTAAGCAGGTTTCAATTAATGAGATCATCTTATGTGCAAGTGATCCCTTTTACAGTTTAAAGCTCAGGTGTCAGACTGCTCCAAAAGCACAGTTTCGGACAGTTCTTTCTAGCCTTGGATCACTGAGGTCAGCGAGAACAGAAAATCCTTAATATGGTCATTCAAGACACAGACGGCCTTCCCACCTTCTGTTCAAATCTTCTGTTTGTGCCAGCCAATCAGAAGAAATGGAGCTCAAAGGGAAAAGGGCTCAAACAGCTTGTTTCAGGCAGGATGAAAGTGAGGGGCTGCATCAAGGCCCAGTATAAGATAAATAAGGATTATTCTTAAATGTAAATCACACAAAGCTATGCTATAGCAGAGTTCAGGAATAGCTGAAAGCGTATAAAACCTGCACATGCAGTAACACAATAATTTTGAATTCTAGCACTTCACATGTTATAGGTTAGGAAGAATAACGAATAACGTAACTGTAGAGAAATGAGTGCACCGTCAAGAGAGTCGAGAAGTAGAACCCAGATAATGCTAGAGTTTTTTTCATACAGTACAATACAATGAAGAGTTTTTTTTGGCAAGAAGCGTGAGGCAAAATATTGAATATTTCAAAGTTCAGCAATAAACTCAAATGACTCCTCAGCTTCTGCTCTGCTGTGGCAGACAATTAAAAATGTCTGATTATGTTCAGCAGATGAAAATTGCATTTTAAAAATATCTTTTGTCATATTTGGTTTGAAAGAATGATAAGCAACTCTATAGAATTTCTTCTGATTTTTCTCTTAATGAAAGTATATTCTGAGCTGTCCTCCTTACGCAACGTCATCGGTTACTGTTCATCCTCCATGGGATTATAAGAAAGCTTTACGTAACATCAATGTTTATCGTTGGGATATCTGAGTATCACCTTTTCATGTCCCGAGCTGATAATAGTAATCTGATGCTTTTTCCCCTCTACACAACTAAGCCGGTAATAAATTCTATCTGGAGACACGTCTGAGCCTCCAGACATCAGTTTAACCCGGAACCAGAAATATTTAAGCCTCATCCCTTGTTCCTTGTCGACATCTCTGCATCATGGCACGCCATTTACTGTATGTTTTACCTCATAGTTAAGGTTAATGGAGCTTATTCAGCTGTATATTTTATCACTATGTGATCCATGACCAATATCCACTCAATACCAGTTACTGGCTCAGGACACCCCTTGTAACGGGTCATTTTCTTTTCTTTTGTTTCTTGCCACAGATTTTTGCAACATTTCAGTCAGTGTGAATAATTCTGTTTTTGTTAACTTGTACAATTTGTGTCATTCTTTTTTCATTATAATCAGGTTATTCTAAAAGCTCCCTGAAAAGTCTTCAGTTGATCCAGAATGCTGCAGTGAGAGGACTAACAGTGACTAGAAAGAGAGCACATATTTCTCCCATTCTCTTCATTGGCTTCCTGTTAAATCCAGAATCAAATATAAAGTCCTTTTCCTCGCATACAAGGCCTCGTCTGATCTTAAAGACTCCATAGTACCATATCACCCCAATAGAGCACTTCGCTCTCAGACTGCTGGCTTACTTGTGATTCCTACAGTGTTTAAAAGTAGAACGGGAGGCAGAGCCTTCAGCTTTCAGGCCCCTCTTCTGTGGAACCAGCTCCCAGTTTGGATTTTGGAAACGTGCATTCTCTCTACTTTTAAGATTAGGCTTAAAACTTTCCTTTTTGATCAAGCCTATAGATCAGGTGACCCAGAACCCTCCATTAGTTATGTTGCAATAGGCCGAGGCTGCTGGGGGAGGGGGGGGTGTTCACATGATGCACTGCGTGTTTCTTCTTCACTCATTTCTTTTCACTCTGTGTGCTGTTTATATCCTTCCCACTGTTGCCAAGTGTTTACTCATAGGGGGTCGTCTGATTGTTGGGGTTTTCTCTCATTATTGTAGGGTCTTTATCTTACAGTATAAAGCGCCTTGAGGTGACTGTTGTTGTGATTTGGTGCTACATAAATAAAATTGGATTGAATTGAAATTAGTATCATTTATGTCAAATGTGTCCTCTGATGGCAGAAAAGAATAATTTTTTGATCAGTTTTTGTTGAGAATTTGTGCAAACTGTAAAATAACATCATCATCATGGATGCCAGGGTTAGTACATATTTGTAAGTTCATGAGTTCATCAATTTTATATCTTTTGTTTTTGTTTCCTCCAGCTAATGAAGCCTATCCCTCAGCGGGAGCGTACTCAGTGGGAGGTGGGTGTCTGGTCATGCTGAGGATGCTTTCCTGATGACGAGACAGGAGCGAATTGACAACTACACCTTCATCTATGTGGACCCAGACCCTAATGAAGCCCCGCCCAGCAAGAAACCCAACATCAGACCTGAGAAACGAAACCGGCGCTCGAGCAGCTCAATCAGTAAGAAGGAGGACCGAGGCGTGAAGTCACCAGATAGAGAGCAGCCTCCGCGACGGCAGCTGCCACGGAGACAGTGTAGTGTTTCAAACACAGATGACAATGCAAACTCCCAGGCCTCAAGTGAAGATAAGAACCAGAGGGGGGACCAACGTAAGACCATCTCACCGAAACAGAACGCCGGCTGTGATGCACGAGTGCAGCAGGACTCTCCACCTCCATTCAAGACTTGGAAAACAGCAGCTGCCAGGAAGCTGCTGCCTCTTTCTATCACCATGAAGAGGCTGAATGTGGAGATCACAAAGTGTGACTGGCCTCTTCTCCAGAAAAAACACCTCTCTCCCCAAAGAAGGACAAAGAAGAAGAGAAGGAGGAGAGGGTGGAGAGAGAAGGCAGGCAACCCGACCTGGGATACTGCTCACCAGAGGTTGGTCTAACTGACAGAAAAATGATGTACACAACATAAATATCCTGTAAGCTTATATCCTAATGTTGATTTCAGCAGGACAGCAGAGCTAAACCTGAGCCCAGTCCAGAGGAGGAGGAAGATGGGGATGAAGGAGAGGATGAGGCAGAGGAGAGGAGAGACTCCCCCGCAAGTCGGAGGAGCGAAGAGGGAGGAATGCAGCAGACTTCATCTCCAGGATCACACCACAGCAGTCCACAGGGTTGGTAAAACCTCTTCATGCAGGGTGTTTTTGTTGATTCTAAAGAGTCAAATGGCTCTATGAAGAGATGCAGCGTAATATTTTTTTTGTTTGGCTTTTAGGTTCTCAAGAGAGGAAGCTTCAGAGGCGGTGTGTCAGAAGCAGGTCTGAATCAGAGAGAGGCAATGATCTCGTCCCTAAGAAGAAAACCAAAAAAGAACAGGTATTAGCCCTCCACAGCGAACCAGCATTCACACCAAAAACAGCACTGCACTACTGCAGTGTTCCCAGTATGTCATACCTTTCTCTCCTTGTGTTTTCTATGTATAGATTTTTTTTAAAGTAAAGCTAAAATATAATAAAGTAAAAAATACAAATTGAAAAATGAGTTGAGAGTTTCTGTTCTCACATAACAGCTTCAGCAGTTTGAAAGCTTATCAGATGCTAAAACGCTGCTTAACGGTTTTGTAATCTGAGAGAGCGCTGTATTTTTCCTGACACCGTAGGAGTTGGCAGGTAAACAGTGATATTGTATATCTGTCTTCCAAAATTAATCCAGGTATGCATGTTTGTGTTATGCAGCAAACACGAACTAGATTCAACTCTGTTTTGAAAACTTCCACAAATTACTGTGCAGGAATAGTCTCATTAAAATGAACGAGGCAGGTTAGAATCCAAACAAAGAACTTAAGATAACCTAAACCTGCACATTTAACCTCCTTGCAGGCTGAGATGGCTCCAGAGACCACCCTCAGGACGGGTTCACAGAAAGGTGAGCAATCGTTCCTTCACTCCCGCTGTAAATCTGTCACTGGAAACTCTTTGTTCTTCTAGAGAGCAAAATCTTTTTCTTTTTTTTGTTCTCGTCCCCCCCATGCAATCATGTAGGAGCCAGTGAGATCTCGGATGCGTGCAAGCCCCTGAAGAAGCGAAGCAGAGCATCCACAGATGTTGAGATGGCTTCATCTCAGTATAGAGACACGTCCGATTCAGACTCCAGAGGCCTCAACGACCCGCAGGTAGGCTTAAATGACATGACAAAGGGTTTTCTTCTGCAAACAAAATATTGATCCATACATTACTGCCTTGTGTGCATAGTTGTTTGCTGTGCAAAATATGATTTCAGTATCTCTGTTTAACTTTGCACTTTTTGCCTTATTTTATTTTTGTAAGATACGGGCCTGTTTAGGCATACCGTAACCCTGCAGCTTTTTAAACAAAAACTTAAAACAGTTGACCTGTTGTCAAAGAGAGGGGATGTCCCTAATATGGTCATCTCACAGCTCAGACTGTTAGCACAGAAACCTCACCACCTACTGATCAAACCTTTTGTTTATGAGGGGCAGACAGTCATGAGAAAGTTGGAGAAAAGGAGAAGAGCTGAAACGGTTGGTTCAGACAGAGGATTATTTTGAACTGTGAATTATGCAAAGCTACTCTTGTAGATGTACATGAGCATAATAGGTGCCCTTTAATTAAGAAAATAAGTTTGTTTGTTTTTTACTGAAAATAATACTTAGTTGCTGCGCTGAACACATTGTGCACCAGTTTAAATATCTGCACACACAATGGAGTAGGTTAAGCACTCTGACTTACATTCAGTGCGTATCTGCTTCAGGGTTTATTTGTGGAAGAGTCTCGATAGTCCAGCAGCAGCAGATGCAGACGCTTCAGATACTCAGTCTGTGGACTCTGGCCTGTCTCGTCAGGACAGCAGCACCAGCAAGAGGGACACTGTTTGTCAGGTCAGCGCTGCTCATGATTCATCTCAGTTCTTCTAGTGTGAGTGTGTGTTTTTAACTGCATCTCCCTGTCTGTTTTTGTGTAGATCTGTGAGGTTTATGGCGAGGGTTTGGTGGTGTGTGAAGGTGACTGCAACAGGCAGTTTCACCTGGAGTGTCTCGGTCTGTCATCCCCCCCTGAAGGAAGATTTACCTGCGCGGAATGTCGAACAGGTGAGTGAATTAAAGTACAACTGCGTCTTTACCGTCATATCTTCTGTGTTTGCGTCTTCACTAAAGCACGCCCTCTGTTGTTCCTTTTTTAGGCAACCACACTTGTTTTAGCTGTAAATCAGGGGGCCGGGAGGTGACGCGCTGCTCTGTGTCTGGATGTGGCTGTTACTATCACGAGGACTGTGTCCGTAAGCTCCCAGGAGCCACGAGCAGTCCAGGCGGAGGTTTCAGCTGCCCTCAGCACAGTTGCTCAACCTGCTGCCTGGAGAGAGACCTGCAACGAGCCAGTAAAGGTAGAACAGTTTCCTTTTTGTCTTTGGCCTTCAATGATTTTCTGTTTGAGTCTGCAGTAGTGTGAGCTTGTGACAGATAGGAAAAAAAAATGCTTAGCTGATGTTACTGACTGACAGCAATAGAACAAAGCTCACATTAACCTCAAGTCCGTGCTGCTTTGTTAAAAAGTAAAGAAAGCTGACTTCCACATTTAATGAAAGAATACTCTGTGACCGCTTCGGTACAAACGTCCCATTCCCCTCAAACTTAAACTGCTCTGTTTGGTTTAAGGTGAGAAGTACCTGAAGGCTGTAGAGCATTGGAGAACATAAACTGACTCCTGGAAATGTCTTTAGACAATGGTACATTATCCTGCAGGAAATATCTGAAAATAATTTAGCACCTTGGGTGCAGAGGTCCTTAAAATGCTATACAGTGATACTGGCAACTATGATTTATACCAGGGGTGGGCAGTTAACATGAGAAACTGGGACTGTTGTGGAGGGCTGCAACAATAATCTGAACTCAGTTCTGTTCAGTATTAATTTTATCTCTTTATAAGCTTATGCTTGCAGCCCTCCACAACGGTCCCAGTTTCTCAGGTAGCCCTTTGGAAAAATGAACTGTTCCATACCTTTTGCCTTTAGGCATGAAAGTAGTCGAAATGGGTGAACGGGCAAAGTTAGAATGGAAAGAAATGATACCTAAATCTGACACACTTCTGCAAATTATGTTTTCTATACCAGTGAGCAAAAACATTATGACTATTCACAGGAGAAGCAAATAACTTGGTTATCATTTTAGCATACCTAGGATCAGTATGGAAGTAGGTGGATGCAGGTGAGGAGGACCTGAGCAACTTTGACAGAAGCCAAATCGGATCGGGTTGTTACTGTGCTGGATTTGCATAAAATCCTAACATTTCTCATTTTTAACATCTTTGTAGTTTTTTGTGTGAAAAGGTTAATGAGAGCAGTCGTATAGTACCAATAAGATGAGTATCAAATAGTTGAAACTTTTGTCTTAAAAAAAACTAATAAAAAAAATAAGAATTGCCTGTTGCTCAGGCACAGCAACCCACCAGACTTTTAATACAGCAGGGGAAACTCCTGGTTATTTTATTCAGTATTTGTCTGTACAGCCCAAAGCAGTGACTCTCAATCTTTGTGATTTATGATCTTTGGTCTTTTTGTGGCACTTTGTCGTATTTTAGATGTTGAAAAAGTCGCATTTCGCCTCTGAGCTTCTCAGATGGCTTCGTTCAATAGTTTAGGTCCAAAAGGTAACCTTACCTTTTGTCTAGCAGAGTTCATTCCCCTTTTAACTCCAGCAAATACCTAAAAAGTGTCCAGGTTTGTCTTGTGACCCATTGAATGTCCATTATCAAATTCTCTTTTGAAATGCTGTGAAGCTTTTTTTTTTTTTTGCTTTTGCTTTGCTTTAATTTACAGCTGGAGCCCATTGAAGGAATATGACCTAGTTGTTTTTAATAGATGCTCTGCCGTAAAAGAAAGTGAGCAGATCTGTGGGTCTGGGCAATTAATTGGATTGGAATTATACCTCCATTTTTGACTTTCAGTAATCATGAAAACAAAATAATCTGCATAAAACGGTCAACAGATGCAGCTGCCTGTGTCTCTGATCTACAAGGGCAGCTCATCCTGTGTTGGTTAGTGGCTTCAGCACCCCACTGATCTTCACATGGCTACAGTGCATGTCTACAGGATGGCTTGAGGGCCCCTATATGCACCCTGGTGGATCCTGCACGCTTGCAGGAACAGACATTAGTCCTTGTGATAAGTCATAAAGACCTCCACTGTGTGCACCTCCCTTTTTTTCATTTATTTATTTTTCACTTGAATTAAATTTAAAGATCAAGGAAATACCTGGAAAAAGACGCATTAGGTTCAATAAATACACAAGGTTTTATTTGAAGCATACAAATAATCATGTTAAATAATCAAAGAACATTATTAGAATTATTGATATCGTTTTTTGCCATAATAAATTTTAAGGTGTGATCATGGTAAAGTCCATTCTCCCGGCTCGTCTGTTTCCCCCAGGTCGTCTGATTCGTTGTATCCGCTGTCCATTGGCCTATCACACCAGCGACAGCTGCGTGGCAGCAGGCAGCGTCATCCTTACCCACCACATCATGATCTGCAGCAACCATGGCAGCGCCAAGAAGAACGGCCTCCTCACCTCCCCCGTCAACGTGGGATGGTGCTTCCTGTGTGCCCGAGGTAAGCTCTCACAGCTGTACACACTAACAACCCCCCAAGCCCTCAATTCAGAAGTAAGCCCCACCTGACCCCCACCCCCCCCGTAGCAGACACACGAAGAAGGTCTTAATTACACCACACATGATGATTTGAATCTTGTGGCGAAATACAAGATCAATTCTTCTTGCCTGCATCATCTCATCTTTTCATCTTTTTTTTTTTTCTTCTTAAATATATAACCTCTTTTTGATGCAGTAACATCTCATTTGGGTATCTTTAATAATCCATGTTTCATGTTTGGCTTTGTTGTTCGTGGATAGCAGTGCTGTGAAATGTACTGTCTGTTTTCCATCACGATACTAATACTATGAATGATTCGGGCTGTTACACTGCACTCCACTCAAAAGGACCACATCTGTCCTGAATGCCGATGAAAGAACGCACCCTTTTCTTTGTGACTTTTAGCTTGTGTAAGCCCCACATTTAACTTAAAGTCGAGTGCACTGTTTGGCCTCTTTGTGTTAGGACAAACTTTGTTTTACTCGTTTCCTTTTTTTTGTGTGTGTGTGTGTGTGTGTGTTACAACTGTGCGCGTGTGTGTGCGTGTGTGTGTGTGTGTGTGACTGTGCACGGGTGTTTGTTCTTTCTCTTTTTGTAACTTTTGGGTAATTTTCGAGTTTGACTGCGGCTCACCCCCGTCTCTTCCTGTGTGTCTTGTGTAGGGCTGTTAGTGCAAGACCTTACTGACACCATATTAAGTTCATATGCCTATAAGTCCCACTACCTTCTGACTGAGTCAAATCGTGCTGAGTTGAAATTACCTATGATTCCCTCTCCTTCGTCAGCTACCAAAAAGAATGTTGGGAAAGGTAACTGAACAGTTTTTCTCTTTCTCCTTTGTCCCGCTGCTCTGTGTTTGTGTTGTGCCTGCTCCCATTCTGATCCCCCACCCTCCCCCTTTTTGTACACATCTTTCATTTCAAAGCCTTGAGGTGCAAAGTTAATTAACTGACTACACATGCAGTTAATTTTAACGCAGAGTGGCACAAAGTAACTTCAGCCAAGTTTCCTAACACTTTAACAAACTAGCAGTGGGCCTCATGCAAGAATTATTTTGTGTGCTTTCATCCCGGATCAAGATTCCAGGTCTGAAAAGTGAAGCCAAACCTGCATTTTGTGTAATGACCATCAGGGAGCGACTCCTATGGTTGATAAGAGACTTCTGGTTGTGTAGAAGTGAACATTCATTTTGTAAGTTAGGGTCATTCTTAGAGTCAGAAAGAAGGATTGTCCAGGATAAATGAAGCCTTACAGTCTTTCTGCTGCTGCTGATGATGACAGTGCAGTGAACAGGTGACATTCATCAGGCTGACGGAAGCAACAAGTCTTTTTCACACTTGGCATTGCAGGAAAAGCACAGCTGTCAGCAACAACAACTTCTGACACGTCATTATTAGCCAGTTAGCATGCAGACTGTCAGTTTAGGTAAATTAAATTCAGTTTTATTTATTTAGGAGCAATTCACAATAACAGCCCTCCGGTCACGCAGGTATAGAGACCAGTTAGTGACCTGCTGGAAATCACCAGTTGCTAGGAAGGTTGCTTGCAGTTGGTCGGTGAAATAGGTCACAAAGAGGGAGCTGCACCAAAAACCTCCCAGGTGTTGCTTTGATCGCTAACAGACTGTAGTTTGTATGGAGGATGCTCGCCAACTGCTCGGCAAGTGGTAGTAGAACCGGAAACGGGGACTGTTCGCCTTCAAAGTAAAAGTTGCGCCTTATGAAATGTTAATTCAGTCTCTGAACAGGATGCACCTTTCCAGTACATTCCTCCATGGTGCTACACCAAAGTTATATAATTTCGGTGTCAAGTACCCAAATGTAATAAGTAGCACTGGCGCAAAACATTAGGGAAATAGTTGACAAATCTCAACTGAATTTGGCATTTGGCAAAATAAAGTGGTTTTGTTTTGCCACAAGAGTTGTGTGCTAGTGCTACCTATTACCTTTAGGTGCTCAACACATTGCAAAATGTGTTGGCTTTAACTGGAAGGAACAGCTTTTCTTGGAAGGCAAATGTTCTCCATTTCTGGTTTGTGTCACACTTTTTCAAGTTTCGCTACTGCTCGGTGGTTAGTTGGTGAGTTTGCATGGAAGTGAGAGTCTTCAAAGTGCCTTGAGGCAACTGTTATTGTGAATAGGCACTATATAAGTAAACTGCTGACAGTGACTAATGCTGTTACTAACACCTGTGTGAAAAAGGCTTTTTTCATCTGTCAACCAGATGAGCGGCACCAGTTGGCAGAAAGGTTATAAGGCTTCATCTTTGGGTGAGCATTTCCAGAAAAGTTATTTTGGTGGAAAAAAGTAGTAGAAGACTGGAAACCATCAGAAAATAGTAAAGCAGATACCAGGGATGTGTTGTCAGAGCAGCTCTGTAATGAGGAAGCAATAAAGCAGAAGTGTTGCGGTGAATATTCTGAGCTAAGATTTTCCCTTAACTTTCAAGATTCGTGGGCTTCTTCAAGAGGCATCAGTGTGTCAAAGTGCAGTCATTAAGTATGGCAACTCCACCCATAAAAATCAAAAACCCCTGATTTAAATTTGGCTGATTTCCACATCAGAGTCATTTTCTTGTGCCCCTTTTTTGCCTGTTCTGGTGCAGCTGCTGTTTTTAGACTGGTCCCTGGAGTCTTGTTCTTGTACCAAGATTTAACCACGGGTCATGGAGCGCAAACCTTGATGTCTGTGCCCAATCTGATCTGACTTTGTTACTGGGGAAGAGTGCTGGTTTTCTCAGCTACAACGCCACTGAAAACAGCAGTTTTCAGTGGCAGTATATATGCAAAGGAACACAAACTGACTCTAAGGCATTGGGATATCTTCTTTTTGATGCTTAAGATACTTCATGACTTTGGTCAAATATTTGGGCTCCCTGTCAATCTATAATAGAAGTTTGACTGAGTAGATCCCTCCCTGATGGTACTATTTGATTGATAAGAACGTGAACATCGACATTCGTTAAACTTTTGTAGAGTACTCTATATGCAAGGGGATAATTTGACATGAAGTTAGATGCTATAAATTCTCTTTGTAAAGCTACAATACGGAGAAATCAAAAGGAAGCAGTGTCACAAACATGGATGTTGTTCAGCAGGATGATAAGTACTTGGTTATTTGTCTTCATTTTAGTGATTTTATTGGATATAATGTTCAGTGCTATGCTAAAAGTCAGACTAATGTGGAAAAAATCTAATCTCTACATAACACATCCAATGTGGACTGCTCATCAAATTTGTTCACCCATGTCTTTATCAGCATGGCCAGTTTGTTTGTATAAGTGGTTCTTGCACGAGGCCCACAGCCAGTCTACACATTTCTTTGCTAACAGAGGTCATTATAAAGAAGTTAAATCAGTTTATCTGCTGGTAAAATACAATTGGTCCTCAAACCTGCAGCAGTGCTGTATGACGTTTCGATGCAGGTACTGATTCTCCGGGTTGGTTCAGGTTCTCTCTGTGATTTGCGGAGCTTCTTACTGCTGGAGGCACATTGCTTCTCTGCTTCAGCACACTGGGCGTGGTTTTGATTTGAAAGACCTTGTCCGGCCTCACCTCTTTTATGGCGACTGCAACTAAGTTTTGTTTTTGACTGAAAATTTCAGACAATATGACATTTTGGCTCCCCTCATGTTCTTGAGCTTTGACCTGCCTTGGATGGAATATAATCCCAATCAGGACTAGAATCAAGTACATTTAAGCAAAGATGAGTTTCCAGGTGAAGGAGGTTTTTTTCTTTTTCTTTTTCTTTAAAACTGTAATGCCGCTATTGCATTTGATTAAAAAAAATTTTTTTTTCAGAAATGGCAATACTGTAAAGATTTGATTCCATGCAAGCTGGTCTGTGCAGAATGTGATATGTGTGATGGGAAAAGTTTGCTTTATGAGCAGGACTGCATGCCGGCTTCTTGCCAGTACTTTGTTATATGAGTATAACCCTGATTCATTGTTAACTTGCTGGCTGATTTTTATTCTGGTGCTGCCGCATGTTTTTCCCAGTAGACTGGTCTTGGTACAGTGCTCTGAATCTGATTGCCAGACATTCTGTAACCACTGCACTAAAATGCTGTACCTGAAACGGGAGCCCCGTGCAGTGTTTCCAGCCATTTTGTTCATGCAGTCTGGTTGTTACAAGAGGCTTCACTCAGGCCAGAAGGTCCTGGCCTCAGTTTTTTATTTGAAATAATAACCAGAGGTTATTGTGGTAGCTTTCAATAGAAATGTCTGTTTTAACTCTAGAATACCAGAATTTTGTTTTGTATTTGTAGACTTTGTAGTAGTCCTACTTTCAATAGGCTTGTCTGCAAATGAGATTCAGAGTTTGACCAGGTGTTAAGGTGCATCACCTAATCATACACTCCTCCTCTCTTTGCATACCCACCCCCTCCCCACTACGCATGCACGCACACACACACACACACACACACACACACACACACACACACACACACACACACGCACGCACACACACACGCACGCACACACACACACACACACACACACGTGTACATCCATACAAATGTAGGAGGCAAGTTGCTGTGCTGTCGAGCTCATGCCCAGCTTCCTTCCACCCGGAGTGTCTGGAGATGGAGATGCCGGAGGGCGCGTGGTCCTGCAGTGATTGCAGGGCAGGGAAGAAACCTCACTACAAACAAATTGTCTGGGTCAAACTAGGCAACTACAGGTAGGAAACACGGACTATTGACAGCTGAGGGTTATGCAGCTGTCATTTTGTGGTATGGTTGCAATTAAAGATTAAAGATCGGTGATATTTCAGATTTCTTGTTGCCCAAAAAAAAAGAAATTCCATAAAAAAAAGATAAAAACCCAAAACAAACTGATCACCTGTGTAGAGCCTTCTGTGTCACAGACCTCCACTGTTGTCCAGAAACTCATCATTGACCTGCAATACTGTACCAACTGTCATGTTTCCTTCCATATAATAAACATGGCCACTGCAGCATATTTTCCCACTGACTTGATGCTGTAAATCTGCCACAGAAATTTAAACTGTAAGTATCTTTATGTGCAGAGCCTTTTTAGAAAAAATGAACACCACAGATCAGCCGCAGTATTAAAACCACCTTCCTAATACGGTGTACATCCCCTTAATGCTGTCAAAACATCTCAGACCCATCAAGGCACAGACTCCACTGAATGTTTCCTGTGGTGTCAGGTACCACAATGTTAGCAGAAGATCCTTTAAGTCATGCAAGATGCAGAAGTTGCTGCTCAGCCAGAATGACATTTAGGGAATTTAGAATCAAAGTCAGGCAAGCAAGCAATATGTGTTGCAAAGTCTTTTATAAAAGCCAGTATGCAGCATGGAAAATTACAGTTAAAAGGAAGACAAAGTTAAAATACCAGGTAATAAGATTAAACAAAATAAAAGCTAAAATCATCATCAGTCACAGCATCGGGGTAAATGGCTGCAATGAATTTATGTAGCTGGTCATGCAGCAGTGTCAGATTTCAGTGCAACATCCACATGAATAGCACAAAAATTGCTAGGAGCATCACATTGTCTCTCTCAGCTGTTGTTCTTTCCATAGTGCACCCTGCTGCCATCTCTTCCCCAGGTAAAAGACACACACGCACCCAGCCGTCCACATGATGTAAAAGACGACGTGATTCGTCAGACTAGAAAACCAGTGGTCCATTTTTTTGATGCTCACATGACCATTGTTGGCGCTTAAAGCTGTGGACCGGCGTCAGCATGGGCACTCAATCTGCAGTGCCCTCTGTGTTCTCCTTTCTGTCGTACTTCAACTAAAGAGGAGCTCCACTCAAAAATCACTGTAAAAGTTATGATCGGTGTTGGCCCTCAAACAGTTCCCAAATTAGCGAATCCAGTCACACGTACTCTCAGCTAAGTGTAAAATGGTTACAAAGCAGCTGCAACTGAAAGATAAAGGTTTATTGAGAGTACTGATAGTCTTATTCACAGTTCTGTTATGGCCACCATTAAGATTTCACTTATTTGTGCTACAGTAGCTCATCTATAGGATTGACTATACAGGACCAGTCTTCATTCCTCATACTTACTACTGGATATGTTTCCTTGGACTGCTATTGGTAAATACTTCCTGTTGTATACTGGCACCACCAAACAAGGCCTACATTGCAGTTTGTCTCTCAAATCGTTACCCCCCCTTTTGCCCCCCGAACTTCCAACACATAAACTTTAAGAACTGCTATTCACCAGCTGCCTAATATATGCCACCCCATTAGAGGCAATATGTAACTATATACAGTGTTATTCACCTTACCTGTCAGTGGTTTTAATGCTGTGGTTGTTTGGTGTAAGCAACACATTTTTTAAATATTCATGTCTTCAGTAGGAGCAAATCGACTTGAGCCTTGGAACCACAGACAGATTGAGGGGACGGATATGCAGATTGTTGATTTTGGTCTGTTCAAACTCGGTGTAGCACATTGTCTTCACACCTCATGAGGAAACAGGATGTGATGGTATATATGCAGGTATTCAGGAAACACTGAGCAATGCACAGCAGTGCCGGTCTTCTTTTTCACACGAACTGTGAGTCAGGCTCAATATTTATCTCACAGTTTAGTGTTTTCTGGCATATTAAAGGTGTGCACACAAATAATTATTAATCCACTCAAGAAATGTGATTGTATGCTGAAAAACTGCATGTCAGTTGGCTTAACATGAGCTCTGAGTTTGAGAAAATGTTTTGTTTGTCTTGCCAGAAACCAATATATTATTTTATTCACTTTAGTTTTACAACACAATAAGAAGGAGCCATGTGAATATAATGACTTTAGATTGTGTATTTTATTTATATATATACACACACACACACACACACACACACACACACACACACACATACATATATATATATATATATATTCCCTTGCTTTTCTTTTCAATATCCCTCTGCCTGCCAGGTGGTGGCCGGCAGAAATCTGCAACCCTCGTTTGGTGCCATCAAACATTCAGAGTCTTCGGCACGATATTGGTGACTTCCCGGTCTTCTTCTTTGGCTCCCACGACTACTATTTGGATCAACCAAGGCCGTGTGTTCCCATATGTGGAGAATGACAAGAATTTTGTCACAGGACAGATCAATATTAACAAAACCTTCAAGAAAGGTAACTTATTCCTGAAAATTTTCCTCCTAATCTGTTGTGTTTTACTTGAAGCTGAAGGAATTTTTCTGAGTTGTTGTTCATGTTTTAGCTCTGGAAGAAGCAGCCCGGCGGTTTCAGGAGCTTAAGGCGCAGAGGGAGAGCAGGGAGGCTTTAGAACAGGAGCGCAATTCTCGCAAACCACCGCCGTACAAGTTCATCAAGGTGAGCAGATGAAAAGACTAAAAAAACACAGTTATAATAAATATAAAGGTTTGTTCATTAAGTCTTGGGTGTTTTTACTAATTCTGTGGCTGCTGTATTTTCCTGACAGTCCAACAAGCCAGTGGGGAAAGTTCAGCTGCACGTGGCTGACTTGTCAGAAATTCAGCGATGCAACTGCAAGCCAACAGACGAGCATCCCTGCAGCCCTGAGTCCCAGTGTCTCAACCGCATGCTGCAGTATGAGTGTCACCCACAGGTCTGTATGCATATTCAGGTTTTTTTTGTGTAATTACTGAATTAAATTGATAAAATCCAACTTTTAACTTTCTGTGGTTGTGTTCCTGTGATCAGGTGTGCCCTACAGGAGACAGTTGTGAGAATCAGTGTTTCTCCAAAAGGCTGTACGCAGAAACTGAAGTGATAAAGACAGAGGGGTGTGGCTGGGGCCTCAGGACAAACCAGGCACTGAAGAAGGTGGGCACTGCGCTTAAAACCCAGACATTTCATCTAAAGTGCCATTAGCACCTCTGATATGTATTCACTGCGATCTGAAATGTGTCCTAAACCAATCTGAAATAGTTAACTATCAAATTAAAAAAAATAAATAAATAAATAAAATACAAGAAAATTTAAAAAACAGCATAGTTTATGACAAATCTTCTGATTAACCTTCCATTAGATCCATCTGCCCTTCAAAAAACCCCTTTTAAATGCTCCATGTTTTTCTTTTGTTGTTCTTCATTCTAACGAAAGGTTTGGCATTTATAGGAAACTAAGGTTTGTTTTATAAGTTTTTCATTTTTACTGTAATTATGTTCTTCTGGATACAAACAAAGACATCTGAGTCCTCAAGCAGTTTCCAGAACATGTAAACACACAAAACTGATTTACCCGAAGTGTCTGTATTTAAAGTTAGAAATCACTTTAATCTGAGCCATTTTTAAATAAGGGTGCCTACATGATACCTAAAACAGTATAAATGTGAAGTTTGTTGTTTCTTGCAGGGTGACTTTGTGACCGAGTATGTGGGAGAGGTGATAGACTCAGAGGAGTGCCAGCAGCGAATCAAACGTGCCCATGAAAATCACTTGACCAACTTCTACATGCTCACCCTCACCAAGGTAACATCAGTGACGTACCGATAGACTGAACCGTAATGACTGCAGCATGCTAATGTTATGAGCAATAAGAAGCTAATATTAGGCTCAGGGAGTGTGAAGTTTTGATAAAACTGGGCGACGTTCAGCCCAAACAAAATGCAGCCAAACATTTCTGTAAACAGGAACGGTGAAGCATTGAACATTTTATGATGTTCCCGAGTGCTGCAACTGACAGATGAGTCCTTGTTCAGTTTTTAATATGGTGAGGTTTACATACACGTCGCTGCTGATTGACTGATTATAGCACGCCTGGCAAATGAGAGCAAACACTTCAGAGCCCACTCCTGCGATGAAATGTATTGTGTTTCACGTGGATAGAACCACGGTCGACATGTTAAAGTCTTTGGGGTACATGTTTGTTTCTTGGAGCTAGAAGTTACCTTATTTGGATGAGCAGGTGGAATACTAAGGTATCAGCTAACACAGATACCTTCTAGTTAGTGCTAAGTAAGAGATTAATTTCACTCAGTACACCAAAAGCCAAACGTCTGTGCTGTACAACAAGCCCTAAATTTTTGTCAGATTATCCATTAGAAATGTTCCAAAAGGCCTGAACAGTACCATTGATTCGTTCATCCATTCATTTCCTTAACCACTTATCTGACTTAGGGTTTTTAGCCTGTTCCAGGGGTTCACTCTGGGCATTTCAAAGGTCTGTCAAAGAGCTAACACAGCTTACTCATGTAGAAGTCTTGCTGCTGAAAGATCAGTTCACGTAGACGTCCCTGATTGGAAAAATTGGTCACAGGAGAACATTTCTTAAACTCTGGTGTCCTAATCATCTTGTCTTTCCCGGTAGGATCGTGTAATAGACGCTGGTCCAAAAGGAAACCTGTCTCGGTTTATTAACCACAGCTGCAGCCCAAACTGTGAAACCCAGAAGTGGACGGTAAACGGTGACGTTCGCATTGGAATCTTCACCCTTTGTGATATCGAGGCTGGTGAGTTCATCTGGAGCCCAGACACACCTCTGTTATATGTGTTAAATGCACTGAGTGCAAGTTATGTGATTCCCACTTACTATGGCTCCTCTCCCTGGTGTACCTGCAGGCACAGAGCTGACATTTAACTACAACCTGCACTGTGTGGGCAACAGGAGAACGTCCTGTCACTGTGGATCGGACAACTGTTCTGGATTCCTTGGGGTCCAGCCATCGGTGAGGACGTTTGTCATCCCCATAAATCCAGCGCTACCTAAGAAGGAGCTTAATGCCACTTCCTTGTTTTATCATGTTTTAACAGAGCGCTGCAGTGATGGAGAAAGAGGAGAAGGCCAGGAATGCTAAACTGAAGCAGAAGAAACGGAAGCTGCGGCCGGAGGGCAAACACACACACGAGTACTTCTGCTTCTGCTGCGGAGAAGGAGGAGAGCTGGTGATGTGTGACAGGAAGGACTGCCCAAAAGCGTATCACCTGCTGTGTCTCAACCTCACCAAACCCCCATATGGTAATGACAGATATTTGTTTCTACATGCTTTTGTTTTGTGTAATAACACTTTTTTGCCAGTGTTGCTTCTAAAATGTTTCTGCGGGTCAGTTTCTTTTAAGATTTTCCTGTTTTGTTTTGTTGTTGTTCAGTGCCTGTTTTCAACCCCTCTCTATAATGCAAAGTTATACAGTAATTTACAGGAATTAAGCAGATATATTAGGACAGGATATTAGAAGAATTTCCTGTGCTGTAAATCATCTCATTGATGGCTCAGTTTGTTTGTTTTGTTTGGGATCTCCTGTTGAGTTTGGAAACACCCATCCTCAATGATCAGTTCACTCCACTGCATGAAAAATCAGCATCTCCAGTCTGACCCCCATAGTACAGCTGGATGGCGATATAGGTGCAAGCATTTCATTCTCTGCTCCCACCCATCCCTGGTTTGTTTTACACAGTGTTGAATTAAGAACAAGTTGAAACAAAAGCTGTCTGTGTGCATCAAACTGCTTTTTGTTTAGTTTTTCGTGAAGTTGGCTTCAAACTGACAGCAGCCATACCTAGTTACAACACCTGCAGGATGCACAAGTGTCTAAAGGAGGCATGGTGTACTCCACTACATTTATTTTTCAGTGTTTGTT
The DNA here is from genome assembly GCA_024447675.2 of Pterophyllum scalare. Lineage (NCBI taxonomy): Eukaryota > Metazoa > Chordata > Actinopteri > Cichliformes > Cichlidae > Pterophyllum > Pterophyllum scalare. The sequence continues at coordinate 2,805 of JAMQGT020007458.1, read as the reverse complement.
AGTTATTTTCTAGACTTGTTGTTGCTGTTATTAGAAAATATAAAGATTAAGCAGCTCAGTGGGAGAAAATGTTACATTAGACACTGATTACGTTTCTGTGTTTTGACTTCTCTGCTGAATTAGTGTCTAGACGGCGGTCTCTCAGCAGCGATCAGTTGTCAGAGTTGGTGGAAGTGTTGTCCTGTGCCTATATTAAAGATCAGCACATACTAATTTGTAATCCAGTTTACATGTTTTATACTGGTGATTCCCAAAGTGTGGATCTGCCATGGATTTTTTGTAAAAGAAAAGAAAACCAAGCTAATGAAACAAAGATATGAGTTCTTTTTTTGACACATTTCTGATCCTAAACTTATCTTATATGTTTGTTTTAGTTAGAAATAACTTAAGTTGGAAAGTAAAGCTATTGATGTACTGATGGTGGTAATCCCCGAACCAGATGGTGGACACCGGAGGTGAAGGGAGTCATCAAGCTTAGGAATGGGTCTTATCAGGCTTGGTTAGCCTGTAGGACTTTGGAAGTAGCTGACGGGTACTTGTAGGCCAAGTGGAACACAGCTCAGGTGGTGGCTGAAGCAAAAATAATTCAGGTGTGGCAGGATTTTGTTGAGGCCATGGAAAAAGACTTTCGGACTGCCCTGAGGCAACTGTGGAAAACCGTCAAGCGACACAACTAAGGATATAGTTTGTCTTCTGTAGAAGAAGCAGAGTCGGGGGACGAGTCGGACAACTTGCCCATCACTGGGGGTGAGGTCACTGAGGTAGTTAAACAACTCCTTGGTGGCAGGGTGCCTGGGGTGGTTGAGTTTCACCATAAGTTCCTGAAGGCTCTTGATGTTGTAGGGCTGTCTTGGTTGACATGCCTCTGCGACATTGCATGGTGATCTGGGCCTCTGGATTGACAGAGTGGGGTGGTGGTTCATGTCTTCAAAAAGGGGAGACTGTCAACTATTGGGGTATCACACTCCTCGGCCTCCCCGGGAAGGTCTATGCCAGGGTGCTTGAAAAGAGAGTTCGTCCATTAGTCGAACCTCTGCTTCAAAGGACCAGTGCAGTTTTCGTCCAGGTCGTGGCACGCTAGTCCAGCTCTTTATCCTCTTGAAGATATTCGAGTGTGTGTGGGAGTTTGCCCATCCAGTCTACATGTGTTTTTTGGACTTGGAGAAGGCATTTGACTGCATCCCTCAGTGTATCCTGTGGGGGGTGCTGTGGACCCATCGTTATAGGCCATTCAGTCCCTGTAGAACTGCATCGAGCACTTAGTTGGACTTGTTTCCAGTGGGTGTTGGACTCCACCAGGGCTGCCCTTTGTCACCAATTCAGTTAATAATTTTTATGAACAAGTTGTGAAAGGCTTCCGCCTCTGTGACCCGGTGGTCCTGTTGGCTTGATCAGGTGGTGCCCTCCAGCTCGCTCTGGAGCAGTTTGCAGCCAAGCGTGAAGCGGCAGGTATGAGAATTAGCACCTCTAAGTCTGAGGCCATAGTCCTCAGCCGGAAAAGGGTGGAGTGGCCACTCCAGGTCAGGGGCAAGTTGCTGCCCCAAGTGAAGAAGTTTAAGTATCTTGAGGTCTTAGGAAGTGAAGGAAGCGGGAGATTGACAGATGGATTCCTTTGGGTAGTGACTGAAAGAGTGGGATTGTGGAAACAAGCAGCAAAAATGAGCTTTTTCCTAAGGATGGCTGGCTTCTCCTTTAGAGACGAGGTGAAGAGTGCAGTCATTTGAGAGGGGCTTAGAGTAGAGTCGCTACTCTTCCACATCAAAAAGAGCCAATTGAAGTGGTTCGGCATCTGACTAGGATACCTCCTGGATCTGGTGTTCCAGGTATGTCTTATCAGGAGGAGGCCCCAGGGTAGACCCAGGACACAATGGAAAGACTATATATCTTGGCTGGCCTGGCCTTGGTGTTCCCTCAGATAAGCTGGAGGAGGTGGCTGGGGAGAGGGAGGTTTGGGCTTCTCTGCTTAAGCTGCTGCTCCCACAACCTGACCCCAGATAAGTGGAAGAAGATGGAGAAATGAATGGATCATTTAAAAACTGCATTTTGTATTTACCAGGTTATCTTCATGCATTATTAAAATTTATTTGATGTGTAAGTGTGACAAATATTAAAAAATAACTCAGGAAGGGGCAAATACTTTTCACAGCACTGGTATGTATTTGAAATCATCTCCATTTTCAGTCCACAGGGTTTAAACAAAAAGAGTCCCTGGATAGGGAACCATTGCTCTGATCCTCTTAACAGCCTCTGTAATTACCTCCTTTGCTGTTTGCAGGGCGTTGGGAATGTCCGTGGCACGACTGCAGCGTTTGCGGCATCCCGGCCTCGTCTCTCTGTGACTTCTGCCCTCGCTCCTTCTGCCGGGATCACGAGGCGGGAGCACTCACCACCTCCTCCTTGGACGACCGCCTCTGTTGTTCCAGCCACAGCCCACTCAGTCCCCTGGGCTCCAAATCCAGCTCCACCCAACAACGCCGCTCCACTCAGAGCCCCGTGAGAGTCAAAGAGGAGCCGGAGACGGAGCCGGGCCAGCCAGCCACAGAGTGATAAAACCCTTAATACCTCATTCCCTGCAAAGTGCGCTCCAATCCACCTCTGATCTGAAGCGGTGGGATACAACAGGGAATACAATGCTTTCGTTTTTATTTTATTTTTTTATTTTTGACATGTGCGACGGCCACAATTCAGAGCTAAGACACGCTGATGAACACCTGATGCTGTTTTGTGGCGACAGCAGGGGAAGTGACCAGGCATCATTGTGCATTGTTTTCCCTCCTCTCTTGCCATGATTCCCTCTACAGCAAT
>JAMQGT020007457.1:70000-84396 GCA_024447675.2 Pterophyllum scalare | reverse complement strand
TCTATGTAACCTACTCGTTCAGATTACGTATTGCTCACTGACACCTCGTGTGGATTCTGAGAGTTTGGTCAACTTGTTCTTGCTTTTGTAATGTCACAGCTCAAATTCATAGCAGGTCAAAATGACCCTCAGGTCATGTCTCGGTGCTCCCAGCAATAAGTCCACTAGTTAGATTCTAAATTGGCTGCTGGTGTGTAAGTGAGCATAAATTGCTTGTCTTTGTGTGTTAGCCCTGTGCTAAATTGGCAGCCTGTCTGGGGTGTACAGGTCACTGGTAGTACCATTTTGGACACCCTTATTTCTTCATGGCACAGATTCGACAAGGTGCTGGAAACATTCCTCAGAGATTTTGGTCCATATTGACACGATAGCGTCACACAGTTGCTGCAGATTTGTCAGCTGCGCTGACAAAGTCCTCATTAAACCAAACCAGGGCCTCAAACTTCCGCTTTGAGTGCGTTATTGATCCAACATATTTAGAGAGAAACCTCTCATCTTGTTTCCCGTTTCCCCTTTCAAAAAACTCCAGAAGTCACAAAATCCTGATTAAAGGTGAGGATGTGTCCCTGACATGACTGGTTTGCTGCTCTGAAGTTTTTTTGTTGTTGTTGTTGTTTAAACCTTTATTTAACCAGAAACTTTTAAAATTCAGAGAGTTTGGGATGACAAAGGCAGCATTAAACTAACATAACTGTTTCAGTATCTCTGCGAAAGAAAACCCACACAAGCACACAGAAAACATGCAAATTCCCAGGACCCTCTTTATGTGAAGCAGCAGTAGTTACTACTGAGCTAAAATGAGTCACGGCCGGCCTAAATGAGGTGTTTTTCTTTTATACAAACAATTAGTTTTTACTGAGGTGAGATAATGTTGAATTTGTCATTCCTGTTGTTTACAAGGTATGAAAAAATAGATGCATTCAGATTAAAAAAAAAAAAGGAAGAAAGGAACTCAAAATTAGCTCTTTTTTTTTATCTTTGGAGGCCCTCTGGTGGCCGAGGAGCTCTAAGCAACCACCTCTGCCGGTATAAACATTACCCATGACCTCTAACTCACATTATTTCTCACTTCTCCCCCCTTCTTCTCCCAGGCGACAGTGTCCCCTGGCAGTTACACGCTGTCCAAGTGTTTCCTGCCGGAGGAGAGCACGGTGATCAGCGTTTACTGCTCGGCCGGCGCCTGCCTGCTGCTGCTGTTCCTCGCTCACTGTCTGTGGATGAAAGGTCTGCTGCAGTGTCTCAGCCTCTGCCTGCTGGGCAAGCACAAGTCTCTGTGAACTACATTACCCAGAGCGCACCAGGACAGAGCCATGAGCTGGTAATTTACTGTAGTTGATGTGAGGATGTTTGCAAGTGTGGTGTTCCTCCTCTGTGTGGACCCAAAAAAAAAAAAAAAAAAAAAAAATCTGTTTGCACAACCTTGATTCGTTTGTCCAGATGTTTAGGGGGCACTGTGAAGGTCACGTTTGGTATTTAAATGTTTTTAAAGAACTCAGAGTTAATCACTGCTGGTACTGATGGCGGTGATGGTGAAGTTAGAGCCTGTGTCCAGGGCCAAATTGTTCTTACAAATCATCAGTGGCATTTGTTTTAACTTCCTTGGAGGAAAAGTAACCGTCGCTGACTTCACCGCTGGGTGAGAAAGTACGCACACAGAGTAGGACAAATCAAAGGAGTACATATGTAAATACTAACTGTCCCTGGTCTGGTTTAAGGTGGTAAAGTTAGAGGTGCTTTATGTCTCTTATCTCTGATGTTACCTGTGAGCCGATGTGAATGCACTGATCATCTCACTCAACTCTGAACACTCTTCATTTCTGTCGTTGATGTCAGATAGTCCATCCAGGTTCCTTGTTGTTTTTATGATGCATATCAGAAAAAATATATATATATTTGTTGCTGACTTTCTGTGCCAAATGTTTGTGAAGGTTTTTTGCCAAATTGTTGGAACATTTCTGATGAACTGTACATAATAAATAATCAGAATCTTAAAGCCTGTTTTCAGAGTTTTCTGGTGGATGGAGGATGTTACCTCTTGACAGATGAAATCCTTAATATATAGATACAAATATTTTATGTTTGCTAGTGCAGATTCATGTGAAATAAAATATAAGCACAACGACGCTGGTTCCAAATTTTGTTTTTGTTTTGTTTGTATTTAGTTTGGTTTCTGTAGATGTTTTTTAGTAATTTTACAAACCAGGGAAAATGACAGTATGTATAAAGTACCTTCATTTACTGATAATTTGCAGGATTAATCAAGAATAGGCCTTTAATAAGCGACTATCTTTATTTATTGGTTGGCTGAATTAGTTAGTCTATAGAACATATTGTGAAAGAGCCTCTCAAAACTTCTGAAATAGTTTTGTCTGAACAGTATAAAACACAAAGATACACAATTTAAAATTAGAGGCAGGTGGAACAGAAAATTATCACAAGACTTTAGATGTCCTGTAAAAACGAGTTACACCCTGAGATTCTACAGCTTGTACAACCACCTTTAGCAGTTATGACTTGAAGTAATTGTTTTCTTTGTGACTTTATCAGTCTTCCGCATCATTGTGGAGGAATTTTGGCCCACTCTGCTTTACAACGATGGTCCAGTTCATTGAGGTTTGTGGGCATTTATTTATGCACGGCTCTCTTAAGGTCCCATCACAGCATTTCAACCAGGTTGAGGTTTGGACTGTTGCAACACCTTCCTTCTTTTCTTTTCCAGCCATTCTGTTGCTGTGCTTGGATCATCGTCCTGTTGCGTGACACAGTTTGAACCAAGCTTTAGCTATTCGACGGACGGCCTCACATTTGACTCCAGAATACTTTGGTATACAGAGGAGTTTATGACTACAAGGTGTCACAACAAGCCCAAATCATCACCCTTCCACCACCGTGCTGTTTGTGGCGATATGCTGTGTTTGTTTTTCTCCAAACATCGGACTGTGTATCACGGCCAGGACATGTCCGCTTTGGCCTTATCTGTCTCGTGGTTTGTTCAGATGCAACTTTGCACACCTAAGCTGTGCTTTTTGGTTGTTGGTTTTTTGTTTTTGGAGAAAGGAGGCTTTCTCCTGGCAACACTTCCAAACCATACTTGCTCTGTCTTTTTCTAATTGTACTGTCATGATCTTTAACATTTAACATGCTAACTGAGCCCTGTCGAGTCTGAGATTTAGCTTTTGCATTTTTTGCAGTTTCTCTGAGCGTTGCACGGTCTGACCTTGGGGTGAAGTTGCTGGGACATCCACTCCTGGGAAGATTGGCAACTGTTTTAAATGTTTTCCACTTGTGACTAAGCTTAAGGGACTGGAAATTGTTTGGAAATGGCCTCATGTCTGTCGAGGCTCTCAGTCATCCAGGTCATGGTCGTCTTGACAGGTTGAAAAGAAAGCAACTGGAATTCTTTAGGTTGGTGAAGGCATTTTGACCCCATGGGGTCCTGAGGGTTGTTGACTCACTATTAATCATGTGTTTCATCACATGAGCCAAGGTGTGAAAAAAGTTGTGGGCGATTACTGTCACCGGGTCCACGTTGTGTAACCTTGATAAGACATTGCCCTACCCCATCATCATGGGAGCCATGTGAGGTCATGTGGGTCACCTGAGGCTAGGTGTGAATGGCGGTTCCTGGGAAGGAATGTCAAAACTTTATTGCCTACTTCTAATCTCTGACCTGAATTGAGCAGAGGGAATCACATGTCGAGAAGTACAGGAAGGAATTTTCATATGCATGACTTGTGGACTAAATTTACTAAATTTAATTAATGCTTTTAAAAAAATATTACCTTACTTGTTATCACACCTCATGCCCAGGATTTAAATCAGTATTTGTAATCTGCTTCTCTCCACACTGTGTTCATACTAGGTGGATACAGTATTTGTAATCAGTCGTTGCAGTTTTTGAATGTGTTACTTCGAAGTTTTATGCTAACTTTAACTTTTACAGTGTCACATGAAAACACAGAAGCAGCACATTGTGGTTTTCTAATTATATACTTTTTCCATCTGCTAGCAGCTCTAAACAAATTTGACTTCTTCCATAACATACTATACTTAATGACTTAACTAAGAAGTATGAAGTAAAGATTGAGGCATGGTCTTGTAGTATATGAAGCACCTGCACAGGTCCAACTGCTTTAAACTTGATCATCCAGAAACTTAAAAAAAACCAAAAACATGCAGGGTCTTTTATACTTTAAGCTAAAAACCCTTTTCACTGGATATCTTTGATTTGATTTTCTTTTAGTTTAGGACAAGGTTTAATCCATGTCTGTGAAGCTGGATTGAAGTGTCCAGATCTCTCTGAAGTCGTTTTTTTCATAACACGGGCTTCACGACCCATGTGTGCTATTCCCGCTGCCAGACACAAAATTTCAGTCTATTCCCAGCATGCCTTTGATTTTAATGCTATTTATAGAACACATTTCATTACACATAAACTCAATGTGCTTATCATAAAAGTTATGTGCAATGATTTTCTACATTTTTTATCCAAAAAAAAAAAAAAAGGTCCCTCGCTGTATTAGAAAAAGGCAATGTTATGCTCCCATCAACCTCCCCATTTCTTTCTCTGAACTCATATATATATACATATTTAAAGTGTTTGTTCACCGTTTCTGCATTTTTTTTTCTCAACAGACACAGTAACCTCATGTGTGTTGCAGTAAAAAGTTACTAATAACGTTAATAATGGCTCAGGAGTAAGTCCCAGAAAGTCATGAGAGCACAGCGAGACAGCAGGTACAACAGAACCCAGCCAGTATTAATTTTATTAGATTAACCTGTTCGTTTATGCTTTAATACTGTAAAATGTCTTCTGTGAAGAGGGCATGAGGTTTAATCAACCAGAACTTTAAATCCAGATAAAATACCCAGCTTCGCTCCCCTCACATTAGTATCGCTGCAGTAGAGGACCAAGACTGCAAAAATAACAAAGAAGTAACTAAGTAACCCCAATATGTCTTTAAATGCATGAAAATTATTTTCAAAATGAATGCAGGTATTAATGAATCCATAAGATGTGACAAATCAATATTTGTTAACTTTAGCATTTATACTTTGAAATGCAACATACAGGAAATGATACAGAACAGATTTCAAAACTAAACGGGATAATTCAGTGTGGAAGTAAATAAACTGTAGAGGTGATATAATTGTAAATAACTACAGAACCACATGAAAACATTTTCACATAACTGCCTACATACATCAGTTCTTTTTTGGTGCACTGATTTGCATATTTATCATTTATTTTTGTCTAAAGAACTAAAATGTGTCAAATATTCATTTGTAAACACTGACAAATTCATATTTCTGCTTTATTTGCTTCTATATTTTAAAAAAAAACTACAGGAAAACTCTGGGAGAGGAAAATAAGTAAAATATGTTAAAAGTAATAAATTAGGTATAAAGGGAAAATTCAGTGGGAAATTACATAAACTGGGAAGGTAATACAAGGGTAAATATATACAGAAGCAAATTAAAGCAAACTTGAATACGTTTTTTATTATTAGCTTCACATTTTATAAATGCTAGAATTTATTTACTAATTTTGGTGGACTGAATTCATTTATCCATTTATTTCTTTGTTTTTGATTTTGGCAGTTTCGGTCCTCCACATTAGAAAACACCAATAAATGAATCCGGACACAACTGGACACCAAGATGGAAATAAAGCAAAGTCCTCTAATGTGCCTCTTTATTTAAAGAAAATAAAAATGTCATTTAATCATCCTCCCAGGCCAAACAAGGTTTTTGCACCTCCAGTCAGTTCACTCTCCGTTCGGGATAGACGTGTACTGTAGCAGAAGAAAAGGCTGATGCTGTTTGTACAAGGAGAAGAGCTCGTCTTGTTGGGTGCTGCTCACACATTCATAGTGCCTGTGCCATCAGGTATGGCTCCAAAGGACCAAAGAATTACTAATATTGCACGCTCTCATTTATTCATCTCCATTCTAAACATGCTTTCCTATGTGTGTATGTATACATATTTACCGTATACATACATTAGGTATGTACACCTAGGCACACACATAATTAAACATGTATAATTGTACATATATATTTATATAGACCTATAAATTTACATGTACATACATTTATAAAATTTTTATTTATTTTTTTTACACACACAACACGCACTCGCCAACCCACACACATGCGCGCGCGCGCGCACACACACACACACACACACACACAATGCGTCTGTGAGTCTGTTTTATGTACACATGCGCACAGGCACGCACATCAGTACGGATGTCTCTCACGCACACGCAGACAAGCACACGCGCTTCATATCGAGAAAAGAGAAAAAAAAAACAAAAACGTTGGTTCCTATTAAAACAACACCAGGTTGCAATTTGGACACTTTCAATGGAATTCAAATGTTTGTTTAAAGCTGTGAAATTCAAAAAAATATATAATAAAAGGAGGGAAAACAAACAAACAAAAAAGGCATGGCGCTGCAACATCTGGTCTTCACTGCAGGTAAGTGGTTAATTTGCATAATGTATACAGGTTTTTAGGATTTTTTCCCTATTTTTTATTTTTTACTAAACAGCATTTCCTTTTTTTTTTTTCTTTTTTTTTTATAAACCAGAAAAAACTAAACTCTACAGAGAAAGTCCCCTACCTGCAGTCTTTCGCTGCCGATAGAGTTTGACATCAAGCTGTACAGCGCAGTTGAAAACATACTTACATCTGAGCTCATTTACAGGTACAGCCATAATCAAGGCACAAAGATCTACAAGTAGATTTGTTTTTCTTTCAATTAAGTTGTACAAAATAATATTACATTTTACAGTCTGTACAGGATAATTCAACCTTGCACAGTGTACAAGTTAACAAAACCAAAAAAAAAAAAAAGAATACATTTTTTTTCTCTCCCACCCACCCTCCTCCCCATCAGTATCTCTAAGCTAAAAGGATGGTTTGTGTGGAAAAAGGAGGCAGGTCCGAGTCCGTGGAGGCAGCAGGGCTAAGGTGCAGAGCTCAGTCCCTTTTCCTTCATTTAAATCCATCTTCAACGTAATTCCTGCCCCCTCCCACCTTTAATCTCTCGCTCCACACGTCTTCTCGGCTGCTCGGTCCGCCCTGCAGCTCGGCAAGCAGGGTGACACGGTAATAAATATTGTGATGCTACATTGTGTGTATGCTTCCTCTGGAGAAAAATCAACAACAAAAAGTTATTAAGGAACCTGATGCAAAGTGCATTTCTCTCTTCAGTCAGTCGGTTCCCCTCTGTCCAGTCATCTTCAACGCATGAAGAAGGCGGCAGTCAGAGCGGGTGGGGGCAGGGTGACAGGGCAAAAAAAAAGGGGGGGGGGTGTCACATACACTCGTTCACATGGCATTCCTCCTTTTCTTCATTACACACACACACACACACACACACACACACACAGCCTCTACATTGAGGTCCTCTAGGTGTGTTTTATGTGTCCACACCCACCAGTCCAAGTCCACTGACAAAGCCAAAAAACAGGACACAAAGGGGCAAAAAATAAAATAAAATAAAATAAAAAGGAGGTAGCCCAAGGCTTAGTGGAATGACCAAAAAAAAAAAAAAATCAAGGCATTAAAAAAGGAAAGATTAAAAGAAGGAGAAAAAAAAGAAGCGGCACAAAACAACTTTGTTCCCCAGCTTTCCTTTTAAATCTGTGAAATGGGGATGAATCTCAGAGAGAAAAGAAAAATCAAAACAAAAAAGGTAGTACAAAAAAAGCTAAGAAGTTAAAAAGAGGAAGAGGATTTGACACACTTCAGTAGTACTTTATAGTCCTCGACAGGAGGGGTGGTCAGGGTAGGTTTCTTCTGGGGGCACAGGGTGAAGAGTCAGGGAGGAGGAAAGGTTCGTCAAGGATGCAGAATGGTGGAGGGAACCCCCCCCCAAAAAAATAAACAGAAGGTTGACAGAGTCAGTCTCCAATCACAAGAGTTCGTACTGCCGCAGGTGCATTCTCTGGATGATGTCCCGGCAGTCGTTGAACACCCGCCGGATGTTCTCTGTGTCGACGGCGCAGGTGAAGTGGGGGTAGCAGTAGTGTCTGCCGTCGCCGCTCGCAGTGCTGATCCGCTGAGGAGGAGACGGACACGAGACGTCACATCCTCCGTGCTACGAGCACAAGTTCAGCCTATTTATTTATTCCTATGTATTTATTCCCTTTCCCGTTATTTTTCATTTTTATTTTAAACCCATTCTTCGGTTCTACCTCAGTTTGTCTTTAGAAGTGATGAGTCACAAAAAATGTAAGTAAAAGAAAGATTTTTACCACAGGTCTGGTCATTTGATCCTGTGTGTGTGTGTTACTTTATTTTAGTTGAAACATTGCTAGCTTTTTTCCTTGCTCTTCTATCATCGAGTACTGTTTATCATCTTGAAGATTAACTTGCTAAAAACCACTGTTATTTTGAATTTTTGTACACTTGGAATACTTTGACACATAAAGGGTTCTTGCCTGCTTATTTCTAGTGCCCTCTATGGGTTAGACATCATGCCACAGGTGTTGCATGAAGACTTTAAGTTGATACAAGTTGGTCTGTTTTTTTCCCCCTGCTAATTTGTTCTTAAATTATAATTTTACCGTAAGAGTGTGCCTCAGTAGTTTTGTATTGTTGTAGTTGCACCACATGAAACATTGCAGATTTCCCTACATTTTGCTCTTTGTACTTCTATCAGAGCCATGCAGCACTCCCTCTCTCCTATATTTTTGTAAACAGTTCACTCCTTACCTGAACGATCTTTAATGCAAAATGAAGTTGTGACACAATATAGAGGAGTTTCGTGTAGTGTTTAATTCCTCCTAATTCAGGCCTGCTTTCATTACTAGAAACTGAGGTAAGTGATCTCAGTGATCAGTGCCTGGGCAAATACCCACATTAGACCCATGTTATATCCACTAGAACACATAAGAACAATGTTGGTCATTATTGAACTGAATCACTGGAGTCATCCTTCTAATGTGAAAGAAATGTTTTCAGCCACTGACAACTCCTTTTCAAACATTAACAGTTATTGCTGGAGTATTAAAAGTCCTACTAATTAAGTCATAAACTCTATAATAATGCTATTTGAATCTTAAAGATTATCTGTGACCACAGAACCACTATCAACATGCATGCAATGTTAAAACAGCTTCATAACAGCCCTATCCACTGAAGAGGCTGTTAATGGTAAAACTAGCATAACTAAATGTAATTTTTTTTAACCCTATAAAATGTGCTTTACAGTCACTGGCAAGACTTACAGCAACAGTACTAAGCTGTTGAAATCAAAGTTGCTTATCTGTGGACAACTTGTCCCCACAAGAAGGTCGGCACCAATAGAAACGGTTCATGGGGTTCAAAGCAACATAATCGGCACAGCTGGGATTAAAGGTACGTGTGTAAAATACTAAGTTATGAATTAACAGGACGAGCATATTCGTGGCTGGACACTGATTGACTTCAGCTCACTTTAAGCAGTCTAGACATACACTGATATACGTACAAGAAACTCATCTCGGATGAAGAACTTGGCTCTCGTCACTCTCGGGTCTTCACCAGGTTCAGGAGTTGCTAAAAAGAAAAAAAGAAATTCACAATTAATACAGAGCGAGACGAGGAATTACAAAGTACGTCTGTACATGAAGAACCCAGCCGTACTTAGAAGAGAGCAAACCTTCATTTGGTATGGTATAGCGAGCATATTCAGGGAAGTAGTCTTCAATTTTGGATTTTCCAGCTAGTACTTTCTCAGCCAGCATGTCCTGCTTGTTCAGGAATAATATGACAGATATAGTGCGTAACCATCTGAAAAACAAACAAAAAAACACCATCAAAGAAACGGTACCAGCTTACAGAGATTCACAACCTTCAGCGGTGTTAAAAAAAAAAGCCTAAAAACAGAATATGCTATTTTAAAATTTAATGATTGCCAAAGATAATTTTGAAATTGAGTAATCATACTACTACTAGTTTGACTTTAATGCCAGCCACATGCTGCACTAAAGGTTGACAGAAGCATGTTTTATTTACTTTTACAGCCTTATGTAGCCGCTCTCATGAACTGAGCTACTGCCGGTGTGAGCTACTCCGAACTTTTCCCACGGTCTGGCTCATTACAAAAGGAAATCCAGCATTTTCTGCCCTCCCAGAGACAAATTAAAGCTTTCTTACTCACCTGTTGTTCCAAATACTGCGGAAGAGGTCCAGGGCTTCCCGTAGCCTGTTGGTGTTATTGTCTTCCCTTATTACCATGTTGTAGCTGCTGCTGGCCACCACGAAGATGATCGCAGTGACATCTGAAAGGAAAAAAAAAAAAGAAGGGGGACAGACTTTAACGTCACTGGTGTTAAGGAATACAGTCGAGTCAAGTTAAATCATTCATTTATATGGCATATTAAAAACAGGAGTGGACCCAATGTGCTTTCCATTTAAGGCAAATGTATTAAAAATCAAAGTCTAAATACATAAACAAGTTCACAGTGAAAAGGAAAGCAAAATTTACAGTAATAAGTAAAAAAAAAAAAAATCTAAAAGTAGAAGCAACAACTGACTAAAAGAGCACCAAGGAAGACTTGGAAAAAGAAAACAATGAGGCACCTCAGACTTGACTAAAAGCAAGTGAAATCAGGTGGGTCTTAAGTACTGATTTAAGATTTGGACTGCTGGGACAGGCCTTGATGCAGCTGATGGGATGCTGGAGCTGACAGAAAATACCTTAAGGCGGGCACGATGTAATGGGAGGAGAATGAGCTGCAGGTCGAGGATGTACAGTGTGGTTATTTGAAGGAAAACAAGGAGGAAACGTCTAAAAGTCTCACCGTTAAAGCACTGAATCCATTTTCTCCTTTCATCTCTCTGGCCCCCAACATCAAACATGCTGTGGAGGAGACGGAGTAATGGGTCAGATACAGACACAACACCACCACACTCGCTGCTGCCCTCTTCTGATCAAAGAAGTACATATCACTCAGAACTGAGGGCTTCAGGTGCACATTGTACAGCATTTACATACCAGTGTTGTTTTAGATATTATCCTAATTTTCTTTTTTATTATTTGGTAAATCATTACAAAAGATGTGTTTCTGTCTTCAGTTAGATGTGCTTCTTATCTGGTTCGCAAAAAGAGATCCTTGATACTTGTGGAACGTCTGTGGACGCATGAATAATCCATTAATGAATAAACATTATGAAGAGCAGAATTATTTGTAATGTCTGTGTGTCCCTGGCTGGATGGTTGGAAGTCATCAAAGCTGAATAATGACAAGCGCACACCCAAAGGGAAGTCATGACCCAGACCTTTTTTAACCAATCGTTTAGGATGATATAATGTGATACAAAGGCCCATTTCAGATGGTAGAATAAGACTGTTGTGTCTGTGACTGCGGAAATGGGTCACCTCATCTGACATCATCAAAGCAGTTACAAAACATTTACTCTAACCTTTATCGGCTGCTCTAATAACTGTAACCAACAGTAAATAACTTGCAAAAGGTTCAGAAATCACACTGGCCGACCGCAGGGGAAACATTTTACTTTTTAGTCACCTCGATGACGTGGTTTTCTACCTCATCTTCCAGCTGCCAAGCAAGTTGTGGGCTCAGGGTTTTGTTAAAGGAACAAACTTATGACATCTGAGGCTCTTAACACGAGGCCAAACAAAATAGAGCAATAACACCCAAAAGGGCAGTGAGCCAACAAGGAGGCACAGTCCAATGTTTTTAAAAAAGAAAAATTACTGGAAAACCAGAGAACACCTAGACAGTCTCTTTTTCATGATTCCGTGAAGTTTGGAAAAGTCGCTGCATAAGAGAGAACATTATGTAAACGAATGTTAGAAGGAATAGTTCCTAACGTGGCTCATGATTAGTTTGTTCACAGGGATGAATGAGCTGGAAACACACCAATACGGATTTACTTCCAATAAGTTCTTTATCATTTCTATTTCTCCACTTTATTTTTCAAAATCAACCACTAAAAATTGTGTTTTACTTCTCTTTTAAAAAGAAAAAAAAAATCATAAAACAACAACAAAAGAAGAGAAATATGTCAGCCATCATCAAAGTTAACGTTAGTTCAGTTGTGGCGTCAGTGTGTAGAAACCAAACAGAGAAGAGAAAAGATTGCTTTCCTTCAGAGTTACGCTAATGTGAAAATGCTGCAGGCAACTACTGATTAACTTACTAGTCATCCTTTTTAGTGGCCATCAGACCACAGTTTACACTGAATCCTGGTGTGTGATGTGTGTACATGCAGATCTAGAGTTAGTCAGGTAGGATCTGGCTATAGATAAATATTTCATATGAAATGTGTTTGGTTTTACAAAACATTTTGGTGCTCAAAGTAAAAATCACCAGGAATAAAAAATAAATAAATTACATTTCATTGTTTTCCCCATTTACTCATGGATAAAATACATTTTGCTTATCAAATGGACAGAAATCCACAAACTTCTGTTAAATAAGGTAACACTGACTCTTTGGATCAACTATATGCAGAACAGTTGCAGGTATGTGCAGTCAACCCTGAAAGGCCCATTTTGAGCCAGGAAAAGAAAACCCTGTGAGCCACCTTATCCAATTTTCATGCCAAATAAGACAATATTTTAAAAAATACCATCATTAACCCTGGCTACACATCTTTTTTATAGTCATAAACCCATATAAAGTTTTTAACAAGGTAACTGTTTACCAAAGGTGGCAAACAATAAGGATAAATGAGGCCAAACATGTCTTCAATGTATGCATTTATGCCCTTGTGAAAGTTGAGCAGAGACTTACTGAAAGTTCACTTTATCTACTTGGAACCTCGTCTCGAAAATCCCTGAAGTTAACACTCGGCAGCGTAGCAGGTCCTACACATGGTAATCACAAAGAGAGATCCAGATCAAGGAAAGGAAAAAAAAATAAAGAAAAAACCCACAACAGGGCAGGGTTTTGCAGGTGATTTATACTTTTAATACTGAGCAAACCGGCAGGAGAACTGACCTGGTCCGTTGGTGTGTAGTCGCTCTGTCTTACAGAATCAATTCTGTCCAGGAAACTGCAAAAGGAGAAACAGAAGAGCAGTTAAATTTTGTACACCGTCCATACATTTCTATGTGCTGCAGAAAGATTTATCAACATTTAAAATGTAAAGTCACTAAATTAATATAAAACAAATGGCAGTTATCTCTATAAGTACTGAGTCTTCACTGAACAAAACCAAATCATAAGCAGTTAGCCATGGTTCATCTCAAGGGGGGAGTCACAAAGTCTCATATTCAACCAACCCAAAAACATAACTGCAGGTCTGATCGACCATAAACTACAAATGTGACATAAGGTATTTTACTATATTTGTGTCGTACATGAAAATATTTACATGTCCACGTGATCTACACTGAATGCTGCAGAAGGCAGGCCTGTTAGGCTGGTGTTAAGGCCGCAGCATGCCACAAGATGGCAGGCCTGCTCAGTCTGGGCTATTTTGGTCTGTCTCTAGCCAGAGTGATTACATAAGGCGGTTACTGTGGAGGTTAGCTTGCTGTTGCCATCTCTTCACTACTGAGAGAGCATGTGCAGCAGTAGCAGTAGCAGCAGCAGTAGCAGCTGGGCCTCTCTGCAGCACAGCAGGCAGGATGAGGACACCGAGGCTGGGGACACATGGTCACACAAGGCCCCTGGATGGTCTGGATCACATCATGAAAAGGCTCCAACAAGGCCAGTCCAAGGGTCATGATACATATAAACTCACTTCATGCACATCTGAAGAGAAATGGTGTGATGTTCTACAGAATAAGTCCATGAGATAAATATACAGATCATTTCTTAACATTTCAACATTTAGTCTCATTAGAACAATTCACTGATATTTAGCTCGCTATGGCTTTAACTGCTTTACTATGGAAGACACAGTGGATAACAGGGTAAGAAATTAACCAACTTTGGGGCCCAAAGCAAAAATGCCCTTGGGGGGGGGGATAGCAGTGCAAATGTGCTTCCCAGCAAAAAAAAAAATGCAAATGTTACTCTGTGAAAAAAAAATACATAGCCTTAAAAGGAGTTATAAACTGCTCTCTCTCTATCTGGCAGAGTCTATATGATTTTATGATTATTTATTTTCCTAAAGTGACAAACATTTGAAAAAAGATTCTTTTCTTCTGTCTTTTCTTTGTCACCAAATGACACTGCAAATCTGAGAAATTAGTGGGTTTCCTGGTATTATTTATATTATTTTAGAGCTTTGGACTGCTGGTTGAACAATTAAAATGTCATTTTTCCCCAATGATGCTTGACTGTGTGGGTAATTGTGGTATCTTTCTGGTGGCAGACCAAAAATAAATAATTATCACCCCAGCTTTATTTCCAGTTACATCCAAATTACTCCAGGTGACAGGCAGGCCATATAGCTGACACTGAACTATAGAGAATAGTACA